>ML782723.1:15052-42359 GCA_009831015.1 Picea engelmannii
ATGAAGTTGGTGATTGAGTCTTCTTGCAGGTGAAACAAGAGTTCGATCAAGTTTGGAAAGTATGCTAAACTCTATCCTAGGTTCATGGGACCTTTCAAGGTTGTGGAAAGGAAGAGGCCCATGGCCTATCAACTAGCCTTTCCTGATTCTTTGAGGCGTATGCACGATTATTTTCACGTATCTATTTTGAGACATTATGTTAGTGATCCTACACATGTGATTGAAATGAGTTCCTTGCAGTTATCGGACGAGGGTGCGCTCACGGCGGAGCCAATCCACATTTTGGACCATCGCATTTGATATCTATGATGTCAAATATTTGATTAGGTCAAGGTACAGTGGGACAACTATAGTCCACACTCAACTACCTGGGAGGACGCATATGATATGCATCAACAGTTTCTATTTTTGTTTGATAGCTAGACATATAGATATTGTGAGATACTTTATTTCTAGACTTATATACTGTGAAAATTTGGGACGAAGTTGAAAACAAGAGGGGGTGTATGTAACATCCCACTCTTGCACACACCTAATTGGACTTATTCTTTGAGGACACTTGCGTGCAAGTGATCCAATTCATTATATGATTGATTGTTTCACTTATGGATTATGATGATGTTGTGGATATGATATGTATTTGATTATATCTATATCGGCATATGATATTGAATGGTTTTCTTGAGTGTGCATGACTCTAGACTGATTGAGGATGTCTATGGCATCGATGGACCTCCTTAGACTCTAGATCGAGTCAGGGAGTGGACTGTTTATGGTTTGAGTATTTTTGTTATTGCATATTTGACATATGACTTGTATAATATGATGTTGATTTTAGATCGCTGACATGTTTCACTGATGGATGCAGGCTGAGGATATCTTGTTGACCAAACTCACATTTGGAGTAAAGGGGTCACACATGACAACCAAAGATATTGAGGGAGAGGTGTGGCAGCAGACCTGCCACAGCCTACTAGCATTCCAATCATGGATTGAACTATAGGTTAATGATTACCTAGTTCGAGAGATCCACGATGTTGTGAGGGAAGACTATGACACTTGCTCATGATGATTCTAAGGGGAACACAATAAGGAAATGTACTTATTCCTTAGAGGCCCTTAGTCTCGCACAAGGTCACCTGACGGAGTATTGACTCCAAGGGTTTGACATCTACCAAATTCAGTCAAAAGGCGAGTCCCACCCTTGGAGCACGTTGTACATATTGAAGGGCATGTCGCATAAATGAAAATTGAACGAAGGCAAGTGGCACCCTTGGAGCACTTAGTGTGTCTTGAAGGGAATGTCGTGGTTTAATAGTGGTGAGCCAATGAACCTAGGTACCTAGAAAACAATGTCTCTTTTGACCTGGTCATCCTTAAAATAAATGTTGCCTGAGTAAAGTTTAAAAATTATAAAATTTCCCTTAAAAAAAAATTGCTAAGCCTAGTTGAATTTAAAGCCTAGGTCTAAGTAAGACATAAAAAAAAAATTTAATTGAGAAAGTAATAAAGGGAGTGGGATGAAGAAAATGGGGTAAAAAATTAATTTTAAAATTAACGAAGAATTAAATTATTTAAAATATAAATTGTTGTTTATGTGTAAACTTGCTAATTATGAACTTAGAAAAAAAGGGGAAACTTAATTACAAAAGCAATGTGTAACATAGGAGGGAATCTATTCTAGAGAACTTTCATTTTTCAAACTCAACTAAGCTTTAAGAAATGTGTCATTCATTAAGGGAATGTGAGGGAATAAAGGGACATCGATGAGTGTTTTTCATAACGCTTTTAGGGGGATGAGGGAAATTGGAAATTTAAATTAATAAATCAAATGAATTTCTGGTGCAACAAAAGGATTGGGTGACATATGTATGGGAGAGAATTTACCTAATAATAAATTGAATAAAAATAATTTAATTTGCTGTTTGGCAAAAATTCAGTAAGAAAACTTTATAAAAGAAATGGTAGATGAGGGGAACGGATCACGTCTGGTATGTGTAAGGTTATGTTGCTGGATTTTACTCTTCACTGATCTTTCTTGTGGGAGTTGAGATACCCAACTCAGATATAGAGTGGTAGCTCGATCTTGCAAGGCGAGCTGGGAGCTAGATTTATCTGGTTTGTGTGTGTGGCCCCTTTGCAGCTCGGGGGGATCAAGGGGAAGAATATTACACCTAGAGTTGGTTGGGATGTACCAGTGAGGTCTCAATGGTTAACGAGAAAGAGTTGGTCGAAGCGTAAGTGTCGGATAACGACTTCATATTCATCATCGTCGGTTGCGGTATTCCAGATAAAACTGTTAATTGTATTGTGATTAAATTTATACTTGCATGGTTGTGGTAGTCAAAAGACATCTTATTGTAATTAGTTTTTGGCATATGTATTGTTATGATGATTGAAAAATGGTTTTGGTGGATATCAACATATTTGAAATCTGAAATAAAAAGGAAAACTAGTTGAATACACCCTGGACGTTCAATTGCGTTAGTGATAAAATTGATTTATTTTCTTTCATTCATTGGTCAGAGTGTTGGTTTCCTTCAGGGAGTCTTGAGATTTTATGTTTATCTAGGAGTTGGTTGTGTTAGATCATTGTAGCCAATTGGTTTTTCTTCATTTTTTCACACTTTGACTGATATTTATGCCCAAGTACTCTTTGTGATCTTTATTTTTTTCACTTACCCCATACTTACCATTGCGCGCAGAACTTTGATGCACTCTCCCTTATTGTTTTTCCGCATCCATTGATCTATCCTTGGATTGTTGACCCTTTCTTCATATTCGATTATTTCTCTGTGTAAATGGAAAAACGTTCCTCTGTATCTCTGCGAATTTTCCTTAGAAAATCGTCCCAAAAAATCTGTGTAAATGGAAAAATGTTCCTCTATATCTCTATGATTTTTACTTGGGAAATCATCCCCAGAAAACTTTTTGTAAATGGAAAAACGTTCCTCTATATATTTGAATTCTTCATTGGAAAATTGTCCTCAGAAACCTCTATGTAAATGGGAAAACGTTCCTCGGTATCTTTGCGATTTTTCCTTGGCAAGTCTTCCCCATAAATATCTGTGTAAATGGAAAAATGGTCCTCTATATCTCTGTAAATTTTCCTTGGAAAATCGTCTACAGAAACCTCTGTGTAAATGGACAAATGTTCCTTCGTATCTCTGTGATTTTTCCTTGGCAAAAAGTTCCTCATTTCTCTGCAACTTTCATGGAAGATCCCTTTCTCTTTTTTCTATCTCAGGATTCACGTTGTTCCTATGTTGGTTGATGTTCATGAGAGACTCTGCGTTTCACTGTGTTTGTTTTTCATAAGGATTTGGGTCCATATCGGTGCATCATGGCCTGACAGCCTTAGCGATTTTCGTGTTGGCATTCTCTGCTAACTAGGTATTAACTGACGCAACTTGTTGTTGTCTCAGTGAAAATTTCACTACCTTCTCTACTATCCTCCCTGAAGTTAACCTATGACATTCTGGGTTGTTCTCAAGGGGATTTGTATCCCAAGCGATTTCCTCTTCCATTTTAAGTTGAATTAATTTCTTGTAACTTAATTATTCAATTGCTTCTTATAATGTGATTATTGTAGTAATCTCTCCTCCAATATAAGAAATATTTAGTTCGCTAGCGGTAATCCATTTTCCATGTGATTATAGTGATCTTTGGTGACCTCGCCTTAATGGTTGTTCAACAACATTACACAGACAAATACTAAGTCGCCTTTACTGTTGGATCCCCAAATGTTTAACTCGAATATTCCTCCCTTATAACGGTGGGTCTCTTCCTTGTAGCTGAGTGAAAGCGCGATAGTTTTTATCTCAATTTCTAAACAAGTTGATTTCTATTCTGATTAAAATTTCAACTCTGTTGCAATATCATTTTCCAGAATTATAATTAGGTTTCTTTGTAATTAAGGATGTAATGCATAGAAATTATATTACTATTAGATTTGATTAAGTTATAATTGTTTTTAAACTATATCCCAGTAAACTCTAATTGGGGTACGAGCTTATCGAATTATAATTTGCTTTCAAATATAACTGAGTTACATTTATTCAGTTTTGGGTAGGCCTATGATTAACATATATGAAAATAGAATTGAATTTAACATATTGTGTATTTTAAAAATAGAAAGTAGGGAAAGATTATCCTTGAGTAAAGAATGGGAATCTTCATATTTTGGTTAGTCTAGTCTTATTTTATGATAACTATAAATTAGATAGAAAATTTTACATTATAATGTTTATGGTATGTTTGTTTCAATATTGAACTGGATAAGTTAAGAAAAGTGTAGTTGATTTTATTTGATTAATAAAATCCTTTTGAATCTAAAGGTATAAATGTTACTTGATGATTGTTATATAAATTAATATTAGATTTGTGGTTGGCTATTATGTGTATGATATAGTCTTTATGGTGGTAAAATTGTTAATGATGTGGATCGTTGCACAATTAAAAAGGTTGAATTTAGTTACCATGAGTCGTGTTTAGTTGATTGATTGAGTGCTTGCATTTATAGATTTCACTTAAAGTGTGACAATGAATATTTAGACTTCCGCAATGGAAGCAATGAATAGAATGATAGTTTTTAGATGTTTAGTTTTTTTAATTAATTGTTTGAATGATGGTTTTTAAACTCAGTTGTCTCTTGTGTGGTGACAATTTAAGGTATTGAATGAAGTAGGGTATAATTTTTAGACTTATCTTCTTGTGCGTGATGAAGGTTCACTAGAAGGATTGGTTGTTGATTATTCATTTTGCGCCATGAAATTAACTAATAACTCATGTTGCACCATGAAATGATGTGATGTATGTTTAATTGAGTTACAGATTCTCTTGCGCCATGTACATAGAATGATTGATTTAATATTTGTCTTGATCCACCAATAGATATTGATGATGATTGATTGATTTAGAACTAGATTACTAATGCACATTAATTAATGTTGATGTATGATTGATGAAGGTCACGACTATCCTTTCTCCATGGTTAATAGATGTTAGAATTGATGGATTGATGAAATATATGATCGTCATGTTGTTGTTTAGCTTAGTCGGCTTGGATTGACTATGTCGGGTGGGATGTAGACACCTCCTTGTTCCTCAGAACAGTGGCCAGCCTTGAGACCGTAAATGGTCAATATCGATAGGAACTTGGGCTTGAGTGTTGCTTATGTGTCCTGGAGGTCCTAACCATTGTAGGGTAGGATGGGCGGGTAGTCATTTATATCCTTAATCTGAGTAATGTTTGTATTCTGCTACATGCTTCGTGATGTGCTTATGCTATGACTTTATTGTTGATGTTATGGTCCTAATTCTTAAAAAAAAAAGTACATGTTGTACATCCATGTGCTGCTTTTTGACCAAATAATGTAAACATATCTAACAATAAAAAGAAAAACCAATAAAACATATTAGCATATATACTTTCTTAGAAAATATTTTAAAGATATTTGACTTTATTAAATAAGCAATGAGAAAGAATAACATACCCAACTGGAGTTCCACAGATCTAAGAGTATTTCTCTCTTTTTATTATACTCTTTTGGTATTTTTTTTAGAACCAAACTTACATCACAAAGTTCAAAAACTCCCAAAATAGTTAATATCCATATTAAACCATTATTTGCATAAATATTTAATTTTCTTGTATAACCAAATGCTCTTTCAACATTGCTTACATGATCTAAACAAGGTAAGATCATATCTAGCAAATTTTTAAAGAGAAAAATTGTGTGCTTGGTAACCAGTTTTAGTGTTCAGTTAGATAATACCCTGAAAATAAATTCACTTGTGTACTATATAGAAAGTTCACAAATCTCCATATTAAGACATTCTTCCATGAAAATACTTATCTCATCTCTTGCAGTGGAATATATGTTCTCATATAATCAAATGCCCTTTTGAATTAAATGACTCACAAATCTCCATATTAATACATTCTTCCAAGAAAATACTTATATGTATGAAAGTTCACAAATTTCCATATTAAAATCCATTCTTCCAAGAAAATACTTATGTCCTCTTTCTGCGGTGGAATAGATTTTCTCAAATAATATTTCATGTACATGCATAAAACACAAATCTATACATATATTAAGTCATTCTTAAAAAAATATTAAATTTTTTCATCTTTCTACATGGGATGTATTCATATTACATATAGTCAAATGTTCTTTGAAATATTCCTTCATCATGATCGAAACATAAGTGAGATCATGTGCGTACATAGTTTATTTGTAAATCTACAAATGTTGGTTTGTGGTTAGTAAGAAATTAGTTAAGAGTTTCAAAATACCCCAAGAATGAATTCACGTCATTGTATGTAGAAAACAAAAATATCCATATTACATCATTCTTGGACAAGAAGACAAGGAATGCAATCGAAGAAAATTTAGAAACTTTCCCTTTTCTGATGTGGGATAGAGTTTGTTCTCAAATAATCAAATGTTCAAGTTCAAAATTAGGTCTTCATCATGATCTAAACATAAATAAGTTTGAATGTACCATTTTAGACGATGATAAGATTATATAGGAGTTCTATATATTTCAAAATTATTGATCGAAGACTTAAAAAGTTAAATAGACACTAGTTGAGTAACCCTTCTATGAATAGGAAAGACTTAATTAAAATGTTTATCAAACAAAAATTTGAAAAAAAAAGAAAAAAAAAAATAAGCATATTCAACAAAAATAAGCTTGAACACTTATATGTAAAAGGCCTAGCATAAAAACAAACTAAAACTCACTAATGTGCAATGTACATACATTTAAGAATCATCATGAATATACACATCATTTTCATATATGAATGCATCCTCCTCAATCCAAATCTCCCTCACTCTCTTCTCCACATTCTCTTCAATCACACTCTCATGAACTCTCTTCTCCACATCTCCCTATAACACATTTCAAATTTGTACATTTGAAAATTAAATTTAAATGATTTTGACACATTAAATTGTAGTTTTAAATTTTGAAACATGTAATACCTATGATGTGTCAACCTAAGTATCATCAACCACAAAAGAGGATTGGATTCCCATGGCCAGTTGAGTCAAGGTCTTACCCACCATACCCTAAGATTCAATAAACTATATATTGTTTAAGACATTTTTTCTTTTAAATTAATAATTTAAATGACATTTCAATTTTCATATATAGCTAATTTTTTTTCAATAGGCAATGGTACTTGTGAACTCCCACACTCTTCAAACTCTCCCAATGAGAATTGGGACAAGCTTGCCCAAGTAGTGGGAGACAGAATGAAAATCTGTGAACAACACAACTAAGAATTAAATAGGGTTCAATGTGTTCATATTAATACAAAAACATAAATTTCATGTGTGTTGATTATTTAACAAGTTGTGAAGATTGGAAAACTAAAGTGCTCATATGTGGATATTAGAAAACACATACCTGATTCAACCCATATAAATTTAAACTCATTGAATCAAGTCCACTATTTACTAGAGATTCATTTAACATATGACCAAAATATAATTAATGAAGATAAAAACTCAATTATTTCTAAATATACAATGATATGTATCTAGATCTAGAACTACAAGAAAACTATCCTCAAATGCATGCAAAATTTACTAACTATAACACATACCAATCCGATGTTCAGTTCATCATTCTGAATTAACACCTTCCAACCATTATGACAAAAATTTTCATACTCCTGTATATCTTCTATGGAAATGGAATCTATCTCCTCATATGTTTTGTAAACAAAATTGGCTCGAGAATTGAATTCAGTTCTTTGACAGTTCAAACCAATATCAACACCATAAAAAAATGATCCTAAATTTTCTTTTATTGCATTCCTAGCTTCCTTGTCAATATCTGATGTAGCTCGCATCTCTGAATGTGAGGAAAATTCCCCAATTGGACGAGATACCAAAGGTTGTGGAGGCCTCTGCAATGTTGCATTTAGATATGCCCCTTTCCAATCATATGTTCGTCCCTTACCAACCCCATAATAACTAAATTGTAAGATGGTATAATTAAGGTGCATTCCCATGAAAACCTTTGCATAAAAGAGTCTAGCAAAGTAATGTGGAACCTCATCATTCCACGAAAATTCTACATATGCTACCAAAAATCTATTATAAATATGTCTTTCTATGTTGGGGTGCTTAAAATATTGCACCTTCAACATCTTTCACTTTGGTCCCTCTTTGAATTTGAACATAGAAATTGCATCTTCTTTTGAAACTCTTATTTTTAATGCTTCGCATTTATTGGGGCCCATCACGTCCAACTTTTGTCTTCTCATCAAATCGATAAAACTATCAGTCGTTGGCCCCATCTTTTGATATGCATCCATAAATTTCTGCAATGAATGTAAAACAATATCCAAGCATTGCTTACTCTCTCGAGGGAGATCCAAGGACCTCAAATAATTTTGCAGCCTGCTTTTAACACCTGAGCATTGTTTGAGGGTCATTCTTTCATTATACCCTTCCCAAGGAAGCTCATCACCAACATTTGAGGGACAGGTGGACGTAGGCATGTAATCTTATGTTCCTTGATAACACCCCCTAAATCCACCTTCACCCTCTTCACCAACATTGAAATCTTCATGATAACTTCTCTCTCTTTCATTATCTTCTCTCGCATTAAACTCATCCTCTACACATACACATTTGAAACTAATTACAACATTTAACATAAAAAAAAATGAAAAAGAAACATATATATAAAAAACATAAACATAAATACACAAAAATATAAATTTAAAACAAATTACCAAACATATTTTCTTGTTGTGATGTATTCCCTACATTATTTGGTGTTGGAGTATTAATGTGCAACCTATCTAAGAAATATGCATCCATAGCACTATTTTGAGCACATTGTCTGAATGATATATTCACATATTAATTTGATAATTTCCTCGTCTGACTAGATTTCCTTTGGTGACTAGTTTCCCCTCCCAAGCTTCCTTGCCTTGCTGAGATATGGGTCTTTGATGTCCTTGGTGTCTCATTCAAATAAGGGGTTCCTCTTTCTCCTTCATTGGATAGCCTAGAGCGTTTGTGAGGAATCTTTGGAGACTCTTGTCTCAGCATTTCGCCTTGATAGACATCCTTTGAAAATCCATGTATGTGAAAGTTAATAAGTTATAGAAACATAAAATGGAAATATAATTTATAAAACAACTTGAAGGAATTTAAGGATTTATAACAACTTCAAAGAATCAAATACATATATTGAAAAAAATAACAACTATATTTTTTACTATGATGTTATATATAATGAACATGAAAATATTTAAATATAAAAAACATGTAATATGTAGAAGATAATTTATAGCTATGTGTAAATTGTAGAAGGTAATTTATAAGATAATCAGTGTAACATGTTAAAATTTAAGGGAAAAAACTATAGCTAGCTAAGACATCAATATATATTTTAATTTATAAACATTCACTACTTGTATGTTACAATCAACAAGACATTAAAACTTCTGATCCATAATCTGGTAGCATAAAAACAATAACCGACATAATATTTACTTAGCTGAAACAATAAACAATATTACCTAATATGTTGTTGTTATCCTCTTAGATGTATGATCAAAAAAAAATTTAATGGATCATTGATCAAACCCTCATGGAATATCTCATCATGACCCTTAGAAAAAATTAGCAAGAAGAACTTTTAGGGTAAAATATCAAAATACTAACAAACATGCCAATCATCAAGTAAAAGGGATGAAATGGGACACCACTTTACAGTATAGTGGATGAAATAGAGGCCACTCACAACCTTAATAAATTATGTCCAAAAAATACATAACTGCTACAATAATAGACATAAGTATTAACAGTTCTAAGGTTTCCCTATCAAACCATGTTCACGGTACTAAGAGTTGCAAGGTAAGGCAACATACATAGGTGGAACCAAAAATAGAAGAGGACAACGACAACATACATAGGCTGGAATCAACAAGATGGGAAGGGAGGCAATACAAAGGAGAAGAGGAGGATGACACCAGCAAGGAGAACTAGAAAACCCAAACAACAACCCAGAAGAAACACACGATAGGTTGGAAAAGACCCTTAGGGGTCAAAAACAATAAGAGGTTGGAGAAGTAATCCCACGGTGGCTTAATACACCAAGAATACCTATTCTAGAGGGGCAAAAACCACTCAACAATCTGAACAACAAGGATTTGCAAACAACCTCAGATCAGAACTCGGCTTAGAAGAGTGTGCATGTGTAAAGAGTGAGGATAGGTCTCTTTTATAGTTCTGGTAAGTAGGTTAGGGATAGCATATTACTCCTAACTTTAGGGTTAGGTTTAAACCCTAATAATTAAATAATTTAAACAAAAAGTATTTTATAACATAAAGTATTAATTGTTAAATCATAAAATTCCACAAGAAAAAGACAAGTCAAGGAGAGCGGATCCAAAGTCAAGGTGGTTAGATTTCTCTAGGAAGGAGTAAAAAAACAAACCAAAAACCCACACAACAATTAAGGGGGATGTAAATCAAGCAAGGGGGGTTTCAAGACAAAGTCAACAAGGTATGTTCTTCTTTAATGGAATAATTTCCACATGAGTCTCATGATATAAATTATAATCTTTTATCATCCCAACATACGAGGAAGATCAATGATGTGACCATGCCCTTCTTCTTAACTGCTCCTAGGTCTCATGGACCATCCTGGGAGAGAAGAGGGTCACACACTATCTCATCCTCGTACTTAACCAAGAAACAAAATAAAAGAAGAAGACATAAATATCCAATGGGTTACCCTCTCTTTTATAGGCCCTAAATAGAACTCATTTTTACATAGATTCTTCAAGGAGAAATGGGACTAAGTGGATTGGACTCAAATTTCATTTTCCACTAATTTTAAAGTTAAATTAATTTAAAATCAATGGTTTAGATTTACCTTCAACCTGATGCAGTAGCAACCAACAATAACCAATCACCCTTGTGTTAATCGTAATGACTCTTACTTGTATAAGTAATAAGGTTGATTAGGATCACAAGATTTTACATATTAACCAAGAATGTGTTACTTACTCTATTACACTTAATTAAAAAGACTAAATTAGTAGTAGTGATTAGCATGATTGAGTTATATGAGTACACATAATAAGTCAATATTGATCTCAATACTAAGTTGGAAACAAGCACATGTTAATTACATGTATTTCTTATATTTTTTCTCGTACTGCATTGTACATATCCTTATAGTAATGAATAGAGCGAATCAATGGGATTACTAGTCAATAGCTAACCTATTGCAAGCTGTGTAATCTAACATGTGAATAGGCACTTTCCATGTATAGGGACATGCTCAAATTCGACCATGTCCTTATATAGGGATAGGCCTGAATTTGGGCATGTCCCTGTACATGGACAGGGCCGAATTTGGGCTAAAAACTTATTAAACATCATGCTTTTTATATTGAAAAAATCATTTAAACATTATGAGTTTATGTTGTAAAATTATTTTTAATAAAAAATAAAAGACAATGACAAATAAATAACTCCGCTCATTTTCATATTAAAAAATAAAACTATAGCTAAATAAATAATGTGGAAACTTATTAAACATCATGAGTTTCATATTGATTTTTTTAACCCTCATAATAAGTTTTATATTGTAAAATGATTTGAATATTAAATGAAAAAGAATGGCAGGTAAACAACTTCACTCTTTTTTACACTAAATTAAAGAGAATGACACCTAAATAATGTGAAAAATTAATATATAACATGATTTTTATATTTTAAAATGATCTAAATAATAAATATTTCTTATGAGCCTATCATTGTACATGGATAGGGCCAATTCGACCCTATCCGTGTATAGGGACAGGCCCAAATTCAAACCTGTACATGTACTGTGTACATGGACAGGGTCAAATTCAACCTTTTCCACCTCCTAAAACATAAAATACATAATTTAATTTAAATTAAATTAAATTAATTTAAGAAAAGGTTTAGAATTGCCTTGAACCTGAAGTAACAACAACCAAAATCAGCAAGAAACAACAACCAACAACAGAAAGAAAAAACAACCAACAAAAACCAACAACAACCAACACCAAAATCAACAAACATGAACCAACGCCAACAAAAACCAATGCCAACAACAACCACCGCTAGCAAAAACCACCACCAACAACAACCATGGACAACAACAACCACTGCCAGTAGCAACCAACACCAACAACAACCACCAACCAATATCAACCAACAAAAATGATAAATGACTCTCACCACCAGAATCTCAGCAGTTCAAAAAGTGTCAAATGACCGATGTGTGGAGGATATATAAAAATGTTTTCGGCTGAAAGGTTTTTTCAAAAGAAAACCATTTTTGGCCGAAAGATCCTTTCGTTTGAAACATATTTCAGCTGAAATGATGCTACTGAAGGAAAAAAAAATCGTCTAGATTCTTTTGGCTGAAACATCTTTCAGCCGAAAGGATGTTACCGGATGAAAAAAATACGTACGGATAATATGGTACGTGAAAGTCAAGGCCTTCGTCATAGTACCATTTGATTTGATGTCTAAAGGTTCAGTTGAAAAAAGTTCACTAGGAATTTTGGACACTTGATTCTCACAAAAGTGTTACCCACCTTCATGATTTTACTCGGTAGTGTACAAAGTAGAATGGTAGGTAAATAATGGGCATAATTAAACCTTTCAGCAGCAGATGACACATTCTGACCACATAGGTTGATCAAACAGATTGACATGTTTAAAAATATCCAATGTTTCAATTCATGGGTGAAGTTATTAACCATCTACAATGTACTGGCTCTCATAGGGGACTCACACTAGAATGACCCAAGATACATGGCACTACACCACACTGAAAGGTCAATCGATATGAATCAACTATATCACATACGGATCAGGTACGTAATTAGTTGAGATTCCATATTCCAAAAGGAACACCAATGGTATGACATATTGAAACTATTTTCAACCACCTTGTGGGAATCAACCACATATTTGTATTGTTTCTCTAGCCTTCAACATTAGTCAGTCATTTACACATTCCTGATGTATGTTTCTTGTTGTCACCTGAACTATTTATACACACTTATACCTTCAATGTTTTTGGAGGGATCCTCCATGCCTCAATAGTTATCATCGCCATCAATTGGAGAGTGACTAGTCTGAACTATGCTTTCACTAACAATTCCAATTTCAGCCTGAATTCTAGTTTACTAGCAAAGTTTCCTACTCATGGAAATTTCTAGTAGAATATTAGTTGCTTATAAATCTCCATCAAGGAAGGAGACTCAAGATCCAATGGTTCATTGATCTTGATGGTTGAGTATTAAAATACAATTTTTGGGAAGTGGCCCTAACCTCTTATTCACTAGAAACACACAATTAGCCTCCACACAGTTCCTTGAACTCTGCATCAAAGATGCAACAATATTTCATCTCTTTGAGACAAGATTTGGTGAGCATGTCACCATGGATAATCAACTTTTTTGAAGCCAATAACCCAATTTGCGGGTTTCCCTCTCTACTAGATATCATTGTCTGCATCTTCCATCCTATACATCTAGCAGGAGTCAGGAGGATGATGGTGGTTTTAGCAGATGGATACTTCACTCAAGGCCCACTTCTCATAGGTCAATGAGTAGTTGGGCCAAGTTATATTTTTAGATATTGACTTGGTTTGATATTGGATTTTTGGATGGAGTGTTTGAATGCTATATGAAGAGACTTCCTAGTATTCTTTATCCCTTCATATCCAACACAAGACAATATGGTCTCTATGATTCTCAAGGCATCTCAGGTGAGACCTTCTTTAGTCCTATATTGAAGATCGATATGTCGAAATCTTGGGGGTTTGTTATTCAAGTCTAACTAAACCCTAGCTCATCAACCCGCTAGTGTTAGGCAGAATGTGTTCAAGTGATCCAACATGTGTATATAAACATTGTGTTGAAATCTTATATGTTTACATGAGAAATATTTATGGAAAATTGTTCTCAAAAATTCCTTTATGAATTTCCATGGACACCGCTTATTTGGTTCCCTAATTGTTTTTTATAAATATAACTTTTATTTTTGTAAGTTAGTGTTTATATTACCTTAAGGAAATAGAGTGAAAATTACATATCATATGACCTGGTGCTTGGTCTTCCAAAAATGGAAACCAGATCCAACACTAGGTCTTTTATAGCAATAATAGTCTACCCTGGAGGGCCAAAAGAAAATGTTGGAAGTTTACAGATTGGATACATAACTAGTTTGGATTCAAAACATGACTATTAAATATTGAGACTGAAATTGAGTTGTAAATAAAAACTATGGGAGATAAACACTAAACTAACCTCTACCACCATCGCTATCAGGATGAATGTTACCTATTCAAGCACATACACATTTATGGTGACATACAAGAAAAGATTGAAATATATCTGTATAGATAAAGAGTCAAGGGGGTCAACGAGCCTGTGATCCATCAACCCCTAGTGGAAATTTTGTTCTGCAGTGTCCCTGCAAAGTTCAAATATCAAATGGAGTTGGTCTTTTGAGAATCATAGTGGAGAATTCTACCCGGTCACCTTGTTGGAGGTGTGCATTGGAACTTGTGAGCTGCTTGTTGTGGAATTTTTGCAATTTAGAGCAGGAGAGGTAGTAGTGCGGGACCTTCTTACTTTGGCAGAGGATGGGGAATTTAAATTTTATTGTATGTGATCAGAAGGAATTTCCTCTTGCACAATTGTGTCATAATCCCAAATATCCTCCTCGTGCTAGCTCATCGTAGGGGAAGAGGAAAGTGGATAAGAATATTAAATATTGGATGAAGGGATAGGTGAAGAGTGATGTCCTACATAACCATTGTAATACCTAAAAACTCTATTTTTTTTGGCCTCTTTGACAAAGCATTTCTCTAAGGGAAGGAAAAAAGAACCAGAGTGGGGGGCGGAAAGGACTAGAAACAAGCATAGAAATGAAGACATAGGAGAATAAATGGATGGAGGTGGAGACAATTTTACCAGTGGGAACAAAAATGAGAATGGAATTGATTCAGGGAGGATTTAAATGAGAGATTATGAGCTTCGAGGTTCATTAAAGAGACATTCCACTACCATAAATGGTAGTCACCATATATGTACCAGACTTGATCATGCCAACCATTGAAATGACCTACGACTTAATGCAACACATGAGAACCAGAGCATAGATGAATATGTTGTATAAATGCATCTTCTTGGGAAGGAGACAAACATGTGGAGGGGACGTCAAATTCCAAGTGTTGAGATGTATTTTGTGGATAGGTAGCACACCATTTGGCTCTTCAACATGAGGGGTGTATTTCTTTCTCCATAAATGAGCCCAAATATCTTATGGGTGTTTCAACCATTTCCACCAGAAGTTTGGCCCCATCACTTTGTTTAATAGACAAGGATCCCATAGCCCAAGGCCACCTGAGATATTTGGTTTGAAAATCTTGTCACAATTGACCAAGGCCCATTTTTCACCCTCTTTGGTACCCTTCCAAAGGAATTTACATTGAATTCCATGGATAGTGTTTAGTATAGACTTCAGGGAAGTTGCGAAAAAGAGATAGATAGGAATTTCTTGGAGGAGAAAATTGAGGAGAATCAAATGACCAACCAGGTTAAGGGATCTGAAGATATAAGAGGGTAAGTTGTTGATTAAGGATTGAATGAGTGATTCACAACAACATTTATGCTATGAATTATCAATCAAAGGGATGCCAAATTATTTGGATGGAAGGGAACTCCTTGGTTTCGGGATGCCAAATTATTTGGATGGAAGGGAACTCCTGGGGAAACCAAGGATGTTAGAAATGTGAAATTGGATGGTTGGAAGAGTATTGAATAGGAAAATTTGGGACTTTTCATCATTTATGGAGGTAGATGAAGCCTCACTGAATTCATTGATAATGTGACTAATATTTAGAGCCTCCTTGGAAGTGAGGGATCCCATCATGATGATGTTATCAACAAAATGGCTATGGGAGATTGTTGGTTGAATTTAATATAGGGGAAGGCCTTGGAGAGAGCCATCTAATATGGATTCCTTGATATAATGGTTAAGGCCTTAATCCATGATAATAAATAGAAAGTGGAAGAGGATATTTGCTTGAAGGATACCTTTAGAAGGGGAAAAGGTCTTATAAGGGGTGTCATTAACCAAAATGGAGAAGAAATAAGTAGAAGCTAGATTGAGAATCTAGTTGACCCACTCATTTAAAAAATTGAAAGCTAAAAGGAGGGACCTCATATACTGGAAACTAATTTTTTCAAAGGCCTTTGAGAGATCTATCTTGAGGATCATTCATGGATTCCAGGTGGATTTCAAGGAGTGAATGACCTCATGATATAGATTCACATTCTCCATGATTTGATGTCCCTTTACATAACCATATTGCTCTTTTGAAATAGTAAAAGGAAGAAGAGGTTTGAGTGAGAGACCAATTACCTTGGTTATTATCTTGTATATGAGATTGTAGAGAGCAATCAAATAGAACTTCTTGGGATGGGAGACCCTCTCCTTCTTCAGAATCAAAGTGAGGAAATTTGCATTGAATGCCTTTAGGATGACACCCAAAATATGATATTGTTACACTAATTTCCATAGTTCTTCATGGACCATTTTCCAACAATGATGGAAGAAGTTAGTCATCAAACCATTAGGACCCAATGATTTCCCAGTTGGAATATCTTTAATTATTTAATAAAATTATTCAATACTGATCAATATAAGTATAACTTTGTTTTGTTTGTGGGTAATTAGAGATAGAATATGTTGAGTGATGTTATCAATATCCTATGCACAATCTGGGAAGGGTTCAATTAGTAATTCATGGTAGTAGTTTGACAAGTTCATTTTCAATGCTATCGTGATCCAATAGCTATTGGCCTTGATTTTTTTCTAGTCATGTGATGTGATTGACATATCTTCTTTGTATGGATTGATGAAATAATTTGGTATTATTTTCACCCTATTTTAACCATTGTATCATGGATTTCTCTCTCTAAAGAATTTATTCCTACTGATTTATTTCCTCAAACTATTGCTTCAGATGTTTCTCATATACAATAAGAGAATCATTGCTTCCCTGGATTATAAGTTATATTTGAATTTCTTCCATGCATTATTCAAGAGATTGTTGAGCTTGAAAGTTGTTGTTGAAGATTTGTTTTTTCTAGCCTCGAAGGCATTGTTTAAAGTTTTTTTTTTACCTCTATTGGAATTTATACATCAGGGCGCCATGTGAAACTACCGCATTTTCCCACCAGATAGGATCATTTTCCTAAAATTATAGGTTAGAGAGACATAATATTTCAAACCTAAACGATCTTCACTGAGGAGATCTTACTATGTCAAGAAAGAGTTGGATCGGTAATGATCTGAACCAGAGTGAGGGAGAGTACTTGATTCCATAAGAATAACTTATAAAATCAAAGGTCTAGATATTAGGAATATATATAGATGACATGCCACTTGATGGGAACCTAATTATTCATTTCACCAAGTGAAAATGTCATTGTAAGGTTTTAACTCAATCAAGCAAAGGTCATAAACTATTTTTTGCAGTCCCTCGATATCTTTATCCAGTCTTCTTATTTGTCTCTCTTTTCCACTAATGATAAGATGGTGTTAACATATCCCCCTTTGATCCACCTCCCGTGACCTACTTTGGCACCCATATTAGAGAGGTTAGTTAAGAACATGACTTTCTCCTAAGGAGATGTGAGACCATAGATATGTTTTATAACCCCTTATTTACTTGATCTTATTGCTCAATAATGTGTCATGATTATTCATCGATTGGAATAGAAATTGTCCATTATTATTGTTGCAGGATTCCATAAAATTGCCATTCAACATGTTGCTCCTCTAGAATCATTGAATATATACTTGATTTAACGCTAACATCCCAAAGGGGTGGTTTATGAATTGGCACCTACACTTTTTATTTCTTATAAAAGTAGAATATTTGTATTTTCTCAAATGACATTTTTTCTAAGAACTCTTCTCTTGGTTCTTCCATTTAGGCCTCTAACATTCCATGATATAATATTCATGGAGAATTAGGAGGGTGGGAGTTAAATAATCCCTCTGTAAGATTTTGAACCTGTCCCAAATTGATTATAATACTGCCAATCTCCTGGATGATTTGTTGTGTGTATTTTATTTCGCGTCATTTCCCTTCTTTTGGAATTTTAGAATTGTCCTTTTACAGAATAGAATGAATGTTGAGACTATCGCCAGACTAGATGTTTCACCTGTAGTAGAATTTAAAAAGACTCTATGTACCTTATGAAGTTTCTCCAGGGAGAGGGATTGCAGATCTTGTTTATGATATGCCTCATCAAGCTTTTTCAGATCTATTTCTACATTGCTAGGTCGTTTTCATCCTTTGTGAGTTGATATTCCTCATAGGGAACCTTTATTTTGGGTGAGGTGATTTTATCCAATACAAGATCTATGATTTATTTGGTTTTACCTTTGTTACTTCTCTTACCTGGATAGTGATCAGGATCTTCCAATACTTACGTGTCCGAGAGATGACTTAGGACTTCATAAGAGTTTCTTGTGGATGAATTTTGATTTGATCCTAAGGTGATTAGTTTTTAGGGTTACTTATACTACCTTGGACTTGCGTAAAAATGTCTTTGGGATTTTCATTGAATCCTTCATTATTTCCATGTGTATCTTTTTGGGGGAAATCCCTAAATAAGTGGCCATGTTCATGACACTTTCGACATCTGAAGGGGATACATTCATAGTCAATGGTTTCAATTCATTCTTCATCTTGGTACTCTAGGGTGAGTGAACCAGGTAAAGGATTAGCTATGTTCATGTAGACACATATTTGGGGATAAGAAGTGTATCTCCTACGACACATTGCCTCAGAGGATTTGACATAAACACCCAGGGTATTTCCAATGTTTGTGAGGATTTCCCCAAGATAAAACTCTTTAGGTAGTGAATAGAGTATGATCCATACTAGATCATATGAGAAGTCTTATTTTTCTTGGCTAAACAGATTTGTCCAAAATATGAGGTAAATGTGAGCATAATTAAAAAAGTAGGGTCCATTTTCAAAGATTCAATATTTTTATTCAATATTATAAAATATAGTCGTAAAGAAACCGTGTAATCATAATTGGAACTCATAATTCCCTTTGGTATTCCATCAGGTATTGATCCATTTGATCAAGTCTCATTCTAAAGTCCATAGTCCTAAAATTTTTCCGATTAGAGCATGATATTTCATAAATTGTGTATTTTCCCCTACACTAGTCAACTTTACCACATACCTTGGTTTCAAAATAGCTTGAGGAATACATTTCCCTAGTTGTCAAACATGAGTCACCTTTGGATGGGAGGATTTAGTATTATCTTTCGATTTGCATCTCTTGTTGGAGAATTCGATCTCATAGGTAGGGTGGCGGCTCAAAAGGATGTCATGAGCTAAGAGATATGGGTGGTATGTTTATTTCCACATTGCGGTGAAAAACAATAGAGTGTAGGTCTATAATATGCAACGACTATAGTGGTGGATGATGAGAGGATAAAAAAACCCTGAACGTAACCAACATCAAAACCCTAGCAGAGTGTTTTGTAATCCAATATGGAGGTTACATGTTTCATTAATATAACTTGTGTAAACTATATAAGAGAATTTATGATCAAATGGGTATATTAGCAACATCTAACTTCTCATATAAAATACACAACCTGAAGATAACATATCCACATAAATATTTTCTGGTTTGCACTGATGCCTCAAAAGAAGGGTTAGGAGGAGTGTTTTTATAGGATAATCATGCAATTGTTTATGAACCACGAAAACTGAAATCTCATTAAAATAATTATGCAACACATGATATAGAACTAAATACCATTGTGCATGCTTTAAATATGTGATGAAAATACTTCTTGGGTAGGATACTCTTGTTGAAAATAGATAATAGCAGTCTGAAATACTTTTTCTCTCAACATAATTTGAATGAAATACAAGAAAGATGTCTAGATTTCCTAAGTGAGTATGATTTCGAGATAAAACATATTAAGGGAAAGAAAACAAAAATAGCAGATGAACTTAGCATAAAATAAAATGTGGTCTACAACAGTAATATGCAAACTAATCTAAAACAAAATATAAAATCAACAACATAAAATGATGAAGTTTATAAGGATTTACGGGAAAATTTATAGAATAATGACACAAGCCAAGAAGAGTCAAAATTTAAATATAATCAAGATGGATTGTTGTTGTATAAGAGAAGAATTTATATTCCAAATAGTACAGATTTAAAAAATTTAATATTGGCCGAGGTACATAAGAAACCTTACTCAGGTCACCTAGGATACCACAAGACCATAACAACATTGAAAAAATAATATTTCTGTCCCGAAATGAAAGAAAAAGTGGTTTAATATCTTGCTAGGTGTCTTCAATACAAGCAAGTTAAATATGAGCACCATCACCCAACTAGATTATTGCAGCCAATACCCATTCCTGAGTGGAAAAGAGAAGTAATCAACATGGAATTTATTAAAAGGCTTTCTAAAACTAAGAAACAAAATGATTCTATTATGGTCGTAGTGAAAAAACTTACTAAATATGCACACTTTATTCCAGTGAAATAAACTCATAAAGCTATAAACATTATGAATTTTTTTATGAAAGAAATCTTGAGGATGCATGGTATACCAAAGACTATAATTTCAGATAGGGACATTAAATTAACTTTGAATTTCTAGAAGGATTTATTCAGTGGTTTTGATATTCAAATGAATTTTAGTATTTCATACCATCCTAAACTAATAGTCAAACTAAAAGGACTAAGTGACCTTTATAGGATATGTTGTGAATTTATGTGATGGTTTCTCCCACAAATTGGGAAGAGTATCTTCATTTGGTTGATTTTTCATATAATAAAAGTTATCAGACCTCCTTAAACATCATTCCTTTTGAAGTAATGTACGACAAAAAATTATGAACACCCCTTAGCTAGGAAAATTTTGTTGATAGCCTTATCTTGGGATGGACATGTTAGAAGAAATGGAAACAATTGTAGTAAAAACAAAACAAAACTTGAAAAATTCATAGGACAGATTGAAGAGATTTTCAAATTTGAAAACAACACATGCAAAATTTAACATTGGAGATTATGTTTATCTTAAATTCAGAACCAAGAACATTGCATTACAATTGGGAAAAGGTATCAAGTTAGAACCCAAATATTGCAGGCCATTTCAAGTGCTCACTAGACTGGGGCCTGTGGCGTATCATCTTGCACTTCTATCGACTTTAAAAGTTCAAAATGTATTTCATGCTTCATTATTAAAGAAGTATGTATATGATATATTAAATAATGTTGTAAATTGGAATGTGATTCAGGTAGAACTCAAAGGTGAGTTTCATGTGGAACCACTACATATTCTCGACGGGAAGGAAATTATGTTTCGAAACCAAGTCATGACTTAGGTTAAAGTGCAGTGGATGCACTTTAGTCCTGAGGAGAATACATGGGATATGAAGGAATCCATGATATATGCATATACATATCTATTCTAGAGCTTATATGGTTAGATTGGAACAACGAATATGGTGTTCAATTCAATGGGAAGAGGATGTAATGTCCCTCAATTTACAAAAAAAAAATATTTAATTTCTTTCAAGTTTATGTTGTGAAAGTATTGGAAAAGAATAATGTGGAATTATATAATCATAAACATTGATGATGGACATTTTTTGTAAAGTATATTTTTAATTTATTTTATTAACAAGAAACAAATTGATTAGAGAATCTAGTTACAAAGACTAATTTTTTATTCCGTGGGTAAGTGAAAAGGATAAAAACCACCATTGTAATTGTTTTCCATGGGACAAGTGGAACCATACTCTCAAAGGTGTTGAATGTTCGGGAACAAGCTATCACAAAGTTAGGCTAAGAAGATTCCCTAGGGTTAGGGATGAGGCCAACTTGAAAATACCTAGGTAAGATATTATATACAAGTATGTTATGAGGTAGGATGCTACTCAGTACTTTTGGTAAGAATTTGAGAGTTCTGAAAATAACTAAACTCTGAGAAATATGGAAAAGGTTATACATTTTTAGTCCCTATGCAATAATGATTTAGGCTCAGGGGTGACAAGAACAAGAAACATTGATTGTTCGTATATATGGTTGGGAGAAACTAGTTCTCTACTGAGTTTCTTTCTAATTTTTTAAGCAAACCCATATATGTTTCTTAAATTTGTTTAAAATGTTATAGTATCTATTTTGTCTACTAGAATACTATGTTCTTTTATCATTAAATACTAAATAGTTAGTAATAAGAAACATTAAATGCCAATAGCATGATTTTTTTTTGAAAAGAGTAATATTTTTATAAGTATTGCAGTGAGAAAAAAAGAAAGATATAAGAAATTTGATGACTATTGTCTCTGTATAAAGTTTATTTTTAAATATTGCAATAAGAAATAAAAAGTAATACCAAGTTTCTTTTCTTATATTCAAATAGGTTTAAATGTTCAAAAGAAGAAGTTGAAAAATTCCAAAGTGCCAGGGTAGAGGGAAAAAGAATTCAATGTATATATAGTAAGTATATTAATGTATATATATAGTAAGTATATTGGAGATCTTTGACTATATGTATTACTCTTCTCTAAATGTGGGTTGTTTTAAAAATAAAATAAAGTTTGCTTAAAATATAAAAGAATATATATGGAATATTATAAATACTAGTAAGTAAATTAAATGATGCTTTTTATTCTAGGTTTTTTCAAATCATAAATTAAATATTAAAGCTACTCATTCAAATATTTTATTGAAGAATCGATACCTTCAAATTAAATACAAAACTTAAATCTACTATATTTTTATAATAAAATGGAACTTCTCTATACATCATGGAAATTGTTCTTCACCACATATTTGACATAACCATCTCTATCATGATCATGAAATAAATAAAAACCTATCACGAATGCAAAAAGATTTCAAGCTTGTTTAACAAACCGACGAATATGTAATCATGGTATAAGGTAATAGTAATGGATTACTTATAAATCATTTATATCCAAAAGAAACCCTCAAAGCATCCCTGAAATCACGCATAGGAATACTTATTTCGGGTAAAGAAAAAAACAAAAATAAAAATATGAGTACATATGTGAATTGGGTGTCACAATCACCAGGTCGGAATAATAACCAATTATTTATATTCACCAAAAAAAATTAAGATATCAAGTTAAGAACCATTTGCACTGTAGTTATTAAACTTTGTTTTGGGATGGTTTAATTAATTAAAAACTACTATATGATTTTTCAATTCATGATAAAATATTTATAGTGTTCACAAACCCTGGTGTATAGAGAGTTTAAATAAGTTATAATGTAAGTTTACCTATGACCGAAGTCTTCTTCAAGCCTTGGAACTATAAGATGCACTATGAAACCATAATTATTTATATGGATAGTAATATAGTGACACTATATGAACAAAAGCATAACAGAAAAATTAATAATGTAAGTCACGATACCTTTGAATAAGAGAAGAATCATGGAATGTTGTTGATTGGTATTACAATGGAGTTGATTCTTGGTATTTCCTTTCAAAAACATGACCATTAGATAGGAATATAAAATAAGTATGTGATAATTAATTATTTCGAGTTTATACAAGAAAAATGCTAAGTACAATTGTACAAATATATGTTAATTAATGTAATTTATAAAAAACAAATTGTTGGTAAGAGGAGACATACAAGTAGTCTTTGCATAATCAAGAAAGGGGAATATTGATCATCTCATTAAATTTTCCAATCGCGATATTTTGTATTATGAGAGGAATTTTAAAATCACCCAGCACGAGGGCCTATGTATGGTGTATGCCTTGCAAAGATTTCAACACTATTTTCTTGACATGACATTCAAATTGTTTACTGACCATTCAACACAAAAATATTTGGTCAAGAAGCTAATGTTGGTGGGGAAGAATATGTCATTATGTTTCTCTCTTCCAAGAGTTTGATTTTGAAGTGGTTTTCAAACCACAAAAATATAATGTAGGATTAGACCATTTGTCAAGGATTGAATATGGGGTAGTAGGCCAGATCCTAGAATGTGAACTCATAGATGTGCAAATTTTTTGAGAAGAGAAATTTTTCGATCAATTAGTTGAGGGAACTAAATTCTTACCTTGGGACAGGCATCAAATGAGTATATGTAGGCCTAGTGCTTCCAACTAGTGACCTAAAGTGATGTTTATCAATTAATTGCTAGATAATTCTATAAGTTCGTGGTTGATGGTACTTTATGCAGGTGCATCTTAGAGCATGAATGAGAGACAATTTTGTATGAAGGCCATGAGGGAATTTCATGGGGTCACAAAATCAACAAATCCACGATGCATAAGTTCCTCCAAGAAGATTTATGGTGGCCATCACTATTTGTGGATGCCAAGGAATATTGTAAATAGAGTGGCATCTCCCATTGCATCGAAACACCCTACTGCATAGATGAATTTCCTTTGTTTCCCATTAGGACATTGAAGTTATTTAAAAACTAGTCCATCAAATTCATGGGACCTATCAGTACCCCCATGTGATGAATGGTTTTGCGGTACATCATTAGAGCCACATAGTCTTTGACTAGATCATTCAAACCATCGCCTATCAAGGATTGTATTATAGAAACAACTATGTGTTTCATATTTGAGAATGTGATTACTAGGTTTGGGTGCTTGAAAGTATTTATGAGCGATCAAGGTGCACACTTCCCAAATAATACTATCTCTGAGCTCACCTAGGAGTTCATGATCCATCACTAGAGGAGAAGCCCCTATCATCCACCAGTTAATGGTATGATTGAAAAATTAAATAATATTTTAGAACATGCCTTAACTAGAGTTTGTAAGTGTGACGACTTGGATTAGCATATTCTGATAGTACTATGGCAATATGGAACAACCTATAAATATCTAATGAAGCATACCCCCTTTAGGTTGGTATATGGAAAGAAGGCTATCATGCCGATATAATTTATTATTCTAAGCCTCGGTGTTTCCATAACCACATAGATGTCAGATGTGCAATCACTTCAGTAGAGATTAGATGAACTCATGGATTTGGAAGAACATCATGTCATGGAAAGATTAATAAGTCAAACAGTCAAGAACTAGAGACAAAAAGAATGGCTCAACCAAAACATCTTGCAGCTAAGGTCTCTAGTATTGTTACACGATATCAAGTTTTTCAAACACCTCGACAATTTACACATGCACTAGTTAGGACCCTTTCACCTTGTCTACATCGATGAAGCAAACCGATCCGGATTATTTTGAGAACAACATGATGGAAAAAGTATAAATGAGATATAACAATGAAATACACAAAAATATAGAAGAGAACACATAAATACAGTGAAACCCAACTTTTATTACTGAATAAGATAGAAAAACACTATAGAACACAAACTGGAAAAATGGGGTAGCTTATCTCTAAAAAGAAAGAGATGTTGGCTACCCTTCATTCACAAGAAGCTTTATATCACACTCCATTGCATTCTTAAAGGGCCTCCTTCACCTCAATTATATATGAGAGAGTGAGAGGAGAACAATTCTCATGATGCATGTGGGATAAATTGGACTAAGCTTATAAAATTCCATAGGCATGTAAAATATTAGGACTTCCAGGGCGGTTACCCATCCCAGTGCTACTCTAGCCCGAGCGTGCTTAACTGCGGAGTTCTAATGGGATCTGATACATTAAATCTAAGTTGTAGGTATGTACATAAGACCATTACATGATGTATGTAATTAACAAATGAAGATGACATTACATTCCATTCCCCCATCAAAAGGGTGAATGCTATGGTTTATCAAAACCACGGGCTCAAAATGGTGATTCAGTGGAAAAGGTGGATGGCCAGCGAGATCCATATGGATCACAAACACATCCAATTTATACACATTACAAGGATAACCTCTTAAGCTACTTTTCAACAACAACATGTTGAAGGTGTATTATTGATTTTAAGGGTTAAATATGACTTAACAACATTTATTAAAACAAGAGTTAGCATATAATAGGCATAAGGTAGTGTAAAAAGTAGACTAGTAGTTAAATAGTGGGAATAATTAAAAATTTCAGCAACACAGGACACATTCTCACCACAAAGGTGGATCGAACAAATTGATATGTTTGGAAATATCCAATATTTCCATTCATGGGTGAATTTATTACCCATATACAAAGTACTGGATCTGGTAGGGGATTCACACTAGAATAACCCAAGCTACATGGCACTACAACATGTTGAAAGGTCAAGTTATATGGTTCAACCAGATCACACAAGGATTAGGTACGTAATTAGTTGTGATGGAACAATCCAAAAGGCACATCACTTGTATGACATATTGAAACTATTTTCAACCACCTTGTGGGAATCAACTGTATATCTATATTTTTTCTCTAGCCTTCAACATTAGTCGGTCATTTGCACATTCCTGACGTATGTTTCTTACTGTCACTTGAAATATTTATACACACTTCTACCTTCAATTTTGTTGGAGGGTGTTATAACTCTAATTTTCACCAGACATACTTACCTGACATCAGGCCATCCCATATGCCTTGTTTGCCAAGACAGTACTGAACAACTCTTCTTAAAAACCCCCTCTATAAAGGCCTACATGCCCTACTCCATTACTGCATGTGTGTACACGCTAGATGCTCCAATATAGCCCGCGTCTACCTACAAAAGCACAAAAAAAAGGAAAATTGTTGACGAAACACACAACTTTGAGCAAGTTAACTAAACCTTTCGGCCATGCATGACCGGTCATTTGACCAAATACCTAAATCCATCTAGCCTATAAAATAAGGGGTAAGGGTCCCATTTGAAAGGAGGAAAATCATAGTAAAGAGACTATACCCAATTGAGCATTCCCCTTGTCCCAACCTTTAGCCATTCTTGTGCAAAGAGAAGTATAGAGCAAAGCAGTTTGTAGTGTCCCCAAGGCCGAGCCCTGTTGTAAATCATGTTCAGAAAGGAATTGTAATTATGTTTTATAGGTTGGTGAGCCAAGTTTTTATAAGCTGGTGGCTTATGTGTTTATTAAGCCAGGGATCCTAAGTTTTGAAGGCCAGGAGCCTGTTGTTGTATATGTAATCATGCAGAACAAATTAATAAAAATTTGTAAACACCGCTAGGTGCAGACCGACCATGATGAATGAGTGAAGGGGGACTGAGCTTCCACAAAGAAGGCAATGGATTAGGGGCTGGAAGGTGGGAAAA
>ML782723.1:48843-86394 GCA_009831015.1 Picea engelmannii
GGTGCTTCCATTTTTGAGTTGCACTTGCACCGGTAAGTTGCTCTAGTGTTGGTTGGTGTAACTGTTCTTCCAACTAGTTAGTTGTTTGCTTGATTTTCCTTTAGGAACTTTTAGTGTGTTCTCTGTGCTCCCTAGTTTTCCATCGTGAGTTAGTCAATCATGGATTTAGGTCTCTGACCTAGGGTGGTAGACCGCCCACTCCACTAGTCGTGAGGACTTTTTGCTCTTCCACTTCGAAACATGGAGCCGCCTCTTTATAAGCATTGTTTTGATACCACTGGTTTGTCAGAGTCAGTGCGTGAGACTTTTATGGACTTGAATGATCCTGCAAGGGGAGAAATTGTGCATAGGGTATTCATGGCTAATTTTCTCGATCATACCAACCAAGGAACCCCTTTGCAAGGGGATTCTTGTGCTTTTCCCTTTTTTGGAAACCTTGGTGTCCCTTTGATGGCCACTTTGTACATTCCTGGGTTGAATGTGTGACTACCGGTTTGGTTGGGTACCATTCCAAATGTCCCAAACACTCTTCATGCTTCTCAGTTAAGCACCTTAAGTCATGAGAACCCTATTGATGTTTCTTCATCAGCAAAGTCTTCTCCTCCTCCTTCTCCCACCTCTGATGAAAGTACAGTTACTAGTAACCGAAAGTATAAACGAAGTAGAAAGAGGAAGAATAGGAAGAAAAAATCACCAACCTCTACAAATCATGTTGGAGATAGGTCCTCAACCTCTACAAGTCATGTTGAATACCAGCACCTAGCCTCTACAAGTCATGTTGGGGGCACTCACCCAGCCCCTGCCAGTCATGCTGGGGGAAAAAGTCTAGTCCCTTTTAGTCATATTGGCAATAGGTCTGTAGCCTCTGCGAGTCATGTTATCGACCCATCACTAACCTCTGCAAGTCGTGTTGGATATGTGCAACCAACCATTGCTAGTCGTGCTAGGGGCATTGATTCTATTGAGAACCCTAGACAGATAGCATGTAAGCCTAAGTTCCCTTGTAAGCTTTGCAAGGGAGATCACCTTACTCATTTGTGCCCTGGCATTCCATAGGTACAAATATTGTGGTCCCTGTCTGCAAGCTCTTCTGATTCTGAGCCTTCTGATATTTCCTCACAGCCAATTCAACCATTGGTTGTGAAAGTGGTCATGCCGATGCAGTCATCAGCTGATCCCACTCCTCTTCTGGGGGGTGAGGTACCTTTAGACCATGTAGTCTCACAGCCTATTCAACCATTGGTTGCGAAAGTGGTCATGTCGATAGAGTCATCAGTTGATCCCACTCCTCTTTTGGGGGGTGAGGTACCTTTATACCATGTAGTGTCGCAACCTATTCATTCATTGGTTTAGAAAGTGGTCATGCCGATATAGTCATCGAGTAATCCCACTCCTCTTTTGAGGGGTGAGGTGCCTTTAGACCATGTAATCTCTCAGCCTATCCAGCCATTGGTTGAGAAAGTGGTCACGCCAATGTAGTCATCGGTTAATCCCACTCCTCTTTTGAGGGGTGAGGTGCCTTTAGACCATGCAGTCTCTTAGACTATGCAACCATTGGTTGAGAAAGTGGTCACGTCGACGTAGTCTTTGGTTGATCCCACTTCTCTCTTGGGGAGTGAAGTGTCTATCGACTATGTTTTTAGCGTTTCCAGTTCTGTACTTTTAGAACAAGGGGGCATTCCACTCATTTCGAGTACACCCCCTCCAAGACTTAGGATGGTTTCCTTTGATTGGAATGATCTTGTTGAGCCTCATCTTCCTTCTTATGCACCTTTTCAAATAAGGGTTGAAGTTAATTCAACTAACATTTATCGATGTATTGTGGATGAAGGAGCTTCCGCAAGTATTTTATCCTCCTTGGTTTGGAAATTCTTGGGATCTCCTGAGCTTGTGTATTATTTGCATGAGTTGTTGGCTTTTGACAGATGTCTTAGTGAATATTTGGGGGTTCTTCCTTAGTTACCTATATCTTTAGGTGGGAAGACTGTCCTTGTTGATGTTATAGTGGTGCAAGGCCGGTTAGATTTCAATATGCTTATCGGGCGTGATTATGTATATGCTATGAATGTTGTGGTGTCTACGCTCTTCCAGGTGATGCATTTCCCTCACAATGGAAGCATTGTCACTATCGACCAGTTGGCATCTGATAATCACCATCCTAATTCAACATTATTTTAGACTACCCCTTTATATGTTCCTAGCATTCGTGTAGACTCTACCCTGCCATAGGTTAATTATGTTGCATCTTATCCTCGATGTTCAATTGCTTCTAAGTAGGAACCTTTGAAATCATGTTGGCCTTCCTGAGACTTAGTCTTAGCGATTGATCCATTGGTTTATCTAATGGGGGCATGGGAGCCCTTGTTTCCCCCTCTTGGTCCAAGTAGGCTTGAGTATCCTTTCGAGTATGATCTCATTGTTTGTAGATCATCAAGCCCTCATGCTTGTGATTCTTCACTGATAGACTCTGCCAGTCCTAGCCAGAACCTCCATCGTCATATGGAGTATGGTCAGCTTACTTTACCCTTTGGGACTATCGACCCTCGTTTGCGTGATTTCTCAAATTTTGAATTGCCTTTAGATGAGGCTATCCTTGAAGCCATGACTACGGTTTCTATACCACGGGAGGACTTACACCGTGGTTTGTGTTTTCTTCCCTTTTGGGAGACTTTCCAAATTGACTATCGAAGAGACTCTTGGTTTGAGCCTAGCAGCGGGCTCTACCTGAACTAGTTTCATATATGAGTCGTAGTCGCCAATGGGTCTTCTTTTAATCCCTTTTCAGACCCTCTAAACATTAAAATATTGTCGAGCGATCTTGTGGCTTTTCACGCTTGTTAAACTGAAATTTGAAGTCACATCTATTCGGCGGTAGTTTACCCTTTTTTTGGTCTGGACGGTCAACTGTACGAACAAAGGTATACTCTAGAGGCCTTGGATCTCTAGAAGAGTATTCTCAGGTATACTTTTAACCCTTTTTTGGGCCTAAGGGACTAAATTTACGAAAAAGGAACCCCCATGAAGTCCATAGTTAAGATCTTTTCAAACTCCCTAAAATTGAAAAGTTCGTCGAGTGACCTTATTCTTTCACACTCATTAAAATGGTCCAGAAGAACATTCCTGACGTAGTCCATAGTTAAGATTTTTTCAGACTCCTTAAAAATGAAAAAATGGTCGAGTGATATTGCCTTTATCAAACTCATTAAAATGGTTTTGAATAGACATCTTTTCGGTGCTAGTTTACCCCTTATTCGAACCGACTAGACTACCTTCGAAAAAGGTACCCCATTGGAGTCTCCTTTTACGTATTTTTAGACTCTCTAAATATGAAAAACCGCCAAGCTTACCTTCTCTGGGCTTGTTAAAATTACATCGAAGGGCGTTACCATTGTATTTTTTGTTAAACACGTTTGCATACCTGCATCTTTGGTCTAATGTTGGCTCCATGTTTCTCTCAACTGAACCATATGAAGCATTCCTTATACGCAAGCCCTGTAGCACTTCTCCTTTGCGTCTTGACACCTTTGGCCCTAGGAGGGATTTTTTCCAAGTGCCCTTGCTTAGAACATCAGTATTTTCCTTACGACTCGAACTCGTATGTTTGTGACACTCATTCCTCCTTTGTAACGTAACATTCTTTTATTCTTTTTCCAAAATTATTAAAAAAAGACAAAAAAAAATCAAATATACCCCAAAAAGAGGAAGGGAAAAGTATTTTCTTTGTATTGGCAGCACAATGAGTCACCCTTGGATAAAGCACATTCTTTCGTTTGTTTGTCAAGCCCTAGGATTTAATATGACCTTAGGAAGCTGTTTCCGCTACATTGAGTTGTGTCCTCCTCTGTTTGGTTATTCTTCTAGACATATGGAGAGTTTGCGTTGCCTCCTGCCTCATGAACTTATGTTAATGCCATGCATCCTGAGTCTCATCCTTTATCGTGCTATTGTATAAGGGAATTTTTTCCAAGCCTGAGTTGGCCCCTCTGTAGTTTGTCTCTTTCCCTCATGCTTGGCCATCCCGAAAGTCCAATCAAGTCTTTGTTAGAAATCAATGAAGCCTCTAGTCTGATCATCAAGATTCTCTAGTCCATGACTGACGAGCCATCAAAGAACTCTAGGTAGTGAAGTTGTACACTCATATTACACTCCTACCCAAGTTTTGAAGATTTTGAAGTTGTTTCTCAAGCTATGAAGACCTCATCTCCAACCATCAGACCTTATCAACTTCTAGAATATGGATACTATACATGTATATCTTTTTTATTTTGAGATGTAGATCCACTGTGTATTTCTCATGGCTACACTTTATATAGTTATATGACATGGATCTACAGTTTATTTGATTGGTAGCTATGATTTTATTTCATCCCGAGCATGGGTATGCCTGCCTCGGTGAGAAAATTGTTATTTTGCAGATGGAACCTCCCGATTTCTAGTCCTTGGGCTCACCGTTTTGGTACGTTGATAATGATTGGTAATGTGTTTTGGCCATCAGATGCGCTTCTGACCTCACACATTAGGGGGCATCTATTATAACTCTAATTTTCACCAGACATACTTACCTAACATCAGGCCATCCCATATGCCTTCTTTGCCAATCCAGTACTAAATAACTCTTCTTAAAAACCCCCTTTATAAGGGCCCACGCAACCTACTCTATTACTGCACACGTGTATACACTAGCTCCTCCAATACAACTCGTGTGTACCTGCAAAAGCACAGAAAAAAGGAAAGTTGCTGACGAAACACACAACTTTGGGCAAGTTAACTAAACCTTTTAGCCATTCATGGCTGGTCATTCGACCAAATACCTAGCTCCTTCTAGCCTATAAAATAATGGGTAAGGGTCCCATTTGAAAGGAGGAAAATCATAGTAAAGAGACTATACCCAATTGAGCATTCCCCTTGTCGCAACCTTTATCCATACTTGTGCAAAGAGAAGTATAGAGCAAAGCAGTTGGAGGACAGTTGAAGAGGATCCCAGGACCAGGTTCATGGAGCAGTGGTTGGCTTCATCATTGTAAGTTTCTTTCGTGAAGTTAATAATAAATAAGTACTTTTCCCATCCCACCATATGAGGTTTTCATTGTTTATTACGTACATGTTGATTAAATCTCTAACCCATTGATCTATAGATCAAATGCATGTGGAGTTCTTTGTTTGTCTTTTTTGAATGCAGGTCAACCTTGGGAGGAGAGTTGCAGTCAAAGAGAGACCAAGAGTGAAGAGGGATCGAGACCAAATGACATAAATAAGGTATGTTCACTTGATCTTCTTAACTACATATTTGCTTAAGAATAATGGGGATTAGGTCTGGGATGACGGTAAAAAGTAGGAATCTTTAGATCTTTTCTGCATGCATGATAAAACCCTAAGTTCTAGTCCATAGAGGGATTTCCCACTCACAACAGAGGGATCCTCCATGCCTCAATATTTAGCATCACCATCAATTGGAGAGTGAGTAGTGTGAATTGTGCTTTCTCTAGTAGTTCCAGTTTCATCCTAAATTCTAGTTTACTAGCAAAGTTTCCAACTCATGGAAATTTCCACTAGATGCTCAATTTTTTATAACTCTTCATCTAGGCATCAGACCCAAGATCCAATGGTTTTTTTCTCTCGATGGTTGAGGATTTGAATACAACTATTGGGAAGGGGGCATAGCCTCTTGTTTACTAGCAACACATAGTTAAAATCCACACAGTTCCTTGAACCATGCATCAAAGATGTAACAATATGCCATCACTTTGAGCCCATGGTTGGTGAGCATGTCGCCATGGATGATCAATTTTTTTGAAGCCAATATCCAAATTTTGTGGATTTCCCCCTCCACTAGATATCATTGTTTGCATATTTCATATTATACATCTAGTAGGAGTCAGGAGGATGATGGTGGTTTTAGTAGATGGAGTCTTCACTCAAGGCCCAATTCTCACAGGTCAGTGAGTAGTTAGGCCAAGTTCTAGTTGTATATATTTAATTGGTTTGATATTGGAGTTCTATATGTAATGTGTGAATGCTAGATGAAGTGGCTTCCCAATATGTGTTATCCCTTGATCTACGAAATAAGACCATATGGTCTCTATGATTCTCATGGAATCTCAGGCAAGACCTTGTTTAGTCCTAGACTAGAGATCGATATGTCGAAAGCTTGGGGTTTTGTTAGTCAAATCTGACTAAACCATAGCTCATCAACCCCCTCGTGTTAGGAAGAATGTGCGCAAGTGAGATAACATGTGTATATAAACATTGTGTTCAAATGTTGTATGTTTACATGAGAAATATTTATGGAAAGTTTTTCTCAAACATTCCTTTATGATTTTCCATGGACAACACTTATTTCGTTCCCTACAATTTTTTCATAAATATAAATTTTATTTTTGTAAGTTAGTGTTTATATTACCTTAAGGAAATAGAGTGAAAATTACATATCATATGACCTGGTGCTTGGTCTGTGAAAAATTGAAACCAAAGCCAACACTAGGTCTTTTATAACAATAAATGTTTACCCCAAAGAGCCAAAAGAAAATGTCTAGAGTTTCCAGCTTGGATAAATAACTAGTTCGGATTCAAAACATGACTATTAACTATTGAGACTGAAATTGAGTTGTAAATAAAAACCATGGTACAGAATTGGAGCTAAATACCAGACTAACCACTACCACCATCGCCATTGAGATGAATGTTCCCTGTTATCACTCTGTAAATTTGTTCGGCTGATAAAAAAAATGACAGAGGTAGCCTACAAACCACTTTAGAGTTGGGTACTAGCCTACTCAGCTCAGAGAGGGCTCTCTCCTATCACTTGATCTTTAATAAATGAGTTTTATTTAACAAATCACTGGCTAGGTTTTGTTGTTTTGAAGGGTTTTTATAATTTTGCTGGAAAAGAAGGGGAGGGACACTTAGGGCTATGGAGTCAAGCTTCTAAAAATGAATGGAAGCAATGATTGGTCAGTAGAACTCTCCAAAGGATAAAGGATAAATGAGGTGATAAATATGAGTTATAAATTGAAATTTGTAGAGTGTAAGAAGAAAGGAAAAACATATAGCTGTATCAGAGAATTAAATAAATGAATCCTGACTTAGTTAGGAAGAATGTAACATAGTTTAAATTTATTAAAACAAGAGAATCACAAGATGAATTATGGGCCTTTAACTATCCAATTTAAACAGAAGATAATGTAAATGGAATCAGAAATACAGGAAATACATACAAAGAAAGAACAAAATACTTAGACCACCACCATTAGAATCATTTCATGGAAACTTCAAGACTTGTGCATGTGTATTCTATTCAGATTGAGATAATTACATTCAAGTTCCAAATAGATAAAATTGTGCCCTTTCAATTCTTCCAACCTATAAAACATTTGGAAATCTTAATATTTATACAATTTAAGTTGCTTCGGTTTTGAAACCGATTACAATGATCAAAATGAAACTATTTGGTTTTGAAACCATTTACAATGATTAAAATAAGACGTTTCGGTTTGGGAACCTATTAAAATGATTAGCAACGTTTCCAGTTTTTGGCTCCTTTGGCGTTAAAGTTTATTTCTTCGCCACTTATTCTGATCTGGTCTTCCACATGATCTGTCATCATCAGTGACATCTGGACATCATCTAGTGGACCCTGGAAAAATGAATTTTGTCTTACCCAACCACACTATATCCTTCCATTGCAAGTCAGAAGGGATATCACAATCTGTCATTTCCTTTATCAAAATATGCAGGTCAATGCAGGAAGCATATGACATGAGTGGCAATCCAAACTTGACTGCTTTGAACTGTTTCAAAAATTCAAAGTCTGTAAATAGATGTTCAACTAATGTAGCTCCTTTTAGATTTTCCTCCACAGTTTCGAACTTGGAGTGATCCATTTTGCACTGAGTCAAGCGAGCATTGTATTCTTCTTGTTCATATAATTTTCCCTTTCCATCCCAAAATTGTGGAAGGCCTTTGATAAAAAATTCTTCAAACAAATCCTTGAACTCCTATACACTTTTTTCCATATATGTTTCCTTGGATTGTACGGATTTCAACAGGTTATGTTTAGCAATAAACCTCTTGGCCCAGATAATCAGTTTTGTCTTTAACTCCAATATTTTGAAGGTCTGTAGTAGGAGTGGAGTTGAGTCGATTTATGGAATTTTGGGCCCATTCTGATGGTTTCTTTGCTAAGGTTTCATTCACAACAATGCACCTGCTCCTAGATGTGATGGCTATATTATATTTATCATTAATGCAACTCAAATATACCCTGAACATGGCATCTTCAACAACTATAGAGTCCCAGATGATATGTTTGCCCCCCTACAACATGCCTTTTCCCCTTAATCTCATCTTCAATTTATCTATCCTTTCCTACAAGACTTCATTCTCCTTTTGAAATTGAGCCATTCTATCATCATTTTCTTGCATCTCCTTCTTCAATTTCTCCATGCTTCCTTTTAGCCCTTTGATTTCTCCTTATTTCCGGCTAACTTGTGACATAGCTTGGACAAGTCCTTCAGTGCTTGACTGAGCTTCTATAGTAGGAGATACAACTACAACCCTGTTTATCAATTATGTCTACCCTTGTGACCATTTCACCTTTTCTCGTTCTAGCTGCAACACTCTAGCCTTGTATTCCAATGTCTCTTAACGAAGTGTTTCCTTTTCCTGTTCTAGAGCAACCAATTCTGTTGTTTGTGGATGCTTTGTGGCAAACATTTTCAATTTCTTCTTCAAGTTTTGAATTAATTTTTCTTTTTCATCCAATGAGGATTTCAACCCTTGGGGGATTTCATATTCCAGCCTCTTGACCTCAGTCTTCCAAGCTCTTCTAGATGATTTTTCCTGCCTCAACTATCCTTCCAATTTCATTGCATAAGAGAACAACTTTGAATTCTTCAAGCTTAAACTCAGGTAGTCAAATACAACATATCACTGGTATGCTTATGGAATTTGACCTTGTCTAGAGCACTGATGTTGTCATATCTTATCTTTATCTCAAATATGTCTTCATCTACAACTACAATGTTAAAGGTTCTCTTTTCAACATCCCTCATTGTGAATAGAGAATATTTATGTTGAGAAATATTTTCCACTTAAGGGACTAAATCCCTCATCTCACCCAGAGATATGTTCCCCTTCTCATCATATTGTTTTTCCATATCTTCTTTGGATTGATAAACCGCCTGAGATGTTTTTATCAAAGATGTATTTCTTGCTGCTAAAGGTTCTTGAGCCACCTTCACTTTGGAGTTTTCTTTCCTTTTCAACCTCTACAATGCTAGTACCACTTTCCACCATATCCATATTTATTTTTTCTCTAGGCTCTTCCTCTTCTAAATCCACTATTTGTGGAGACTGTGTAATCTTCATCTTCTTAGGAGCAATATGTTGATCACTGGTGCCCATGGCCTCTAAACTTCTTCTCTTTCTATAAACACTTATCTTAGGAACTTTGAATATCATTTTTTGAGAAGCTTGTTGTGTTTGATTTTGTTGTAGGGTTGCCTCCTCTTGTTGTGTTTGAGTTGGTTGCAAGATTCCTTCCATATAAAAAATACTTCTATATTTTCCATTTTATCAAAACCCTCAACCTGTTCATGCTCATAAGGGTCTTGTTTGTTCATCAATATTCTTTTGGATATGATTTGATGTGGATCATACCTTCTTCTCTGTAGTTGTTCAAAACCGAACTCTTTGAGATTTGCTTGAATTTGAGATAAACATGATCTGGCTTTGACAATGGAAGGGGCAATGATAAAAGGGAACTTGAGATTAGAGGCTTTGTGCAATTTCAAGAAATTCTTTATCTCAGATATAATTCTTTTCCTGATGAATTCAAGGAAAAAGATTGTAAGGGTCAGAAAAATAGGCAATAGATAAGGAGATTCATGACAACCATAAACCCAGATTATTGTTGAGTGCATGAATAATACCCAATCCCCCACTTTGTTCTCTACATTTGGCTATAGATAGCTCTTCATGTCATCCAAAGCTCTAGGTAGGCTAGTTTTGGAAATCAAACTATAAACTCTGGACATGACTTTGTTGATGAAGATGAACATTGTAATCCTTTTATATTCAGTTGATATGAATGTTTCTTCAAGAAATTCTCTCTTATTGGTTTCCAAGAAAATTTTCAACAGATAGGTGTAGTATCTGAAATGTCTTAGAGAGAAAAAATTCACTAGTTGTTTAGGGATGTTATCATCTATGAATTGTTCAAAACTGATACAGACTGACATACTAGAATCTGACTTAGAAAAGGTCAAAATAAAACCGAGCATGACTTCGACTACGTATTTGTCAATGTATAGACCTAAAAATTGACTCAATAGGGAGCATACCTATTGGACTTCAATAACCATTATATTCACATTCATTGGAAAAGATAAACTCTCCGAAAAATGTTTGGGTTTTACAATTTTCTACAAAAACGGATCTTGAACCTTTGATCGACATTCTCCGTATACCCCAATTAGATTCTCTTCGTTGAAAGGTTCAGAAGTTGTAGAAAATGACTCTGTTATGCTAAGGGAATCTTGAATTGATAGACTCTCTACCCTAAACATGACCTCGGACCCTCTTTTATTCACAACGACTCTTTCTTCATGGAAATATTGTTCGACGCACCAACCTATAAATTCAGGAAAAGGGAAAGAGATGTCGACAACATAAGGGATTATGGCGGCCTGGACAACTTCAAGGAATGGTATACACCTTCCTACTTAATCGGACAGGTTGCTTTTGGACACAGAGACGGGTGAAATGGTGATTTCGGTATCAAAAACGTCTAAATCTCGGTCAATTAAGGATTCTTCATTTGCCACAGGATCTTGTTTTGTTACTGAGGTTATGATAGGATCCATCGTTGTGATGAAATATACCTGGAAATGAGTGGAAATGGTGTGTAGTTGGTGTACTATTGAGCTGCATTTGAAAGAGGGTGGTCGCACCAAGTTTCAAATGGTCTAGTGTTCGAAATAATAATAAAATAAATAACAAGATGCCCTTTTATACTTTTCCAAGTTTCAGGGGCATGAGAAAGTGATTTTGGGCAACCCACGTTTCACCTCGAAATGCTCCTGGCGGTGCCACGTAACCCCAAGTGAAAAACATGGTTTAATTTCGAGCCCGATCTCCAAAATTAACCCTTGCACAACTTATCCCCCTGAAATCATCCTCGATCATTGATCTTGAGAGTTCACGATATACGATGCATTGGGCCCCACCAACTTATCACTCCTACCAGATTTACCCCCTTCCCTAGTTTATCAAGCTTCCAAACTGGTTTAGTGTCTCATTAGATCTCGAAATCTTGATTTCACATAAAAAATTTAATGGTGACTAACATGGGCTCCAATTGGGGATGTTATCCTACCAGCAGGGTAGCAAAGAACAATAGACCAAGTGACCTTCCATTGGGATTTATTCCACTCATGAAACTAATTCGATCAACATCTCATTCAAAAAACTTCTTTCACATAACTCAAATTATACTCAGCATAAACTTAGGGCCTTCACTTCGGGATTTAATTTCTATTGATTTGATTTCAATTACCTCAATTGAAGAAAACAAAATGGTTATACACAATGAAATGGAACGGGTGGAAATTTCTTTAAGCGAGGTAATGCTTGAGAAACCTATCATTCAGAGGTCCTCCACCAATGATATCACCATCATGTTCCTATAGAATATAGACATTATTTCCATGGTATACCACAATTTTTAAAGGTCCTAGCCACAGATGGTTGAATTTCCCATGCTTTCCTCTGTCTTCATTCCTAGCATCCCATTTCAACAGCAAATCCCCCACTTTGAAATCATATTCCTTAATGTTCTTGTCAAAATCCCTTTTAATCTTGTCTTGGTGTTGTTGAGAGTTTTTGAAGGCTTTCTCTCTTGTTTGTTGAACATTTATTAGTTCATTTTTCCTCCTTTGAGTGGCATCTAGTTCAACATCTTTCTCTTGTAGCAATCTCATCACTAGCAATCCTAATGAAGTAGGAAAAAATGTTTATGTTCCATACACAGTGTGGAAGGGTGAAGTGGAAATAGAACTTTTAGTAGCGATCATGTCAGCCCATAGTGCATGGATAAGCTTCTTGTGGCAAGCCTTTTTGTTATCTTGCAACATTTTTTTGATAATTTTGGTCAAACTTTTATTGGATGACTCAACCAACCCATTAACTTGAGGATAATAAGTTATGGAATGCCCAAGAGTTATATTGTAATCACTGCAATTTTTTTTCATTTTTTTGGACTTAAATTATGTTGCATTGTCTGTAATGATTTTGATTGGACAACCAAACCTAGACAAAATATTCTTTTCCAAAAACTAAATGATAACCGTATCTGTGGCTTGCCTTGTGGGAACTTCTTCAATCCACTTGGTGAAGTAATATGTGTCTCTCATTATCCACTTGTGTTGAGATGAGGACTGTGAATGGATTTATCCTATGAAATCAAGGCCCCATTGTCTAAAAGGTGCTTCAACAGAGATAGGCTTCAAGGGAAAAGGCTGCAATTTTCTTTTTCCATAAAAAATTTGGCATTCATGGCAGCTTGAAACTTCTTTGTAAACATCAGAAAAAATGCTAGGCCAATAGAACCCAACCCTCAATATCTTGTGCACAGTAGTTTTCCAATAATGGTTCCCTGCATAATCACATTTATGAAACTCTTTGATGGTTTTTTCCACTTCTTCCTCCAACAAACAAATCAATAAGATCCCACCTGGATCCTTCCAATATAAAGATTGGTTTAGAATGAAAAATTTTGCTGCCTTTAGATTCAAAAACCTGGCCTTGGCTTTACTCAATTCAAGACGTGCCTGCAAATTTCTCAATACATAAATAATATCAGCATACCATGGGGATTCAAGGAATTTTTGAGACACCCAAGGGGCCTTTTCATCTTCTGAATCTATTGATAAATCAACAATGGAATTAATTCCCAAGAGCTCACAATTTGATTGTGCCATCAAATTTGCAATTCCCCGCCCCTTAATCAACTTTGTAGGTTTGATCTCAAGGTCATACTCTAACAAGACAACTATCAACTTTCCTCTTTTACCCTTAGGATTAGTCTGAGTCAAAATTTCCTTCACAAAATTGTTGGGCACATAAGAAACAATACGGGAATGCAAGATATAAACTATAAATTATTTTCGGGCCTTGACCAGTTCATATGCCTTCTTTTCCATGATATCCTACTTTAATGGGGAATCCCTCAATGTCTTGTTGTAGTATGTTGTAGGCCTCTGAAAATTATGTTCATCCTTTTGTAATAAAACACCAACAATGGTGTGTTCTGAGACAAAAAAAAACAATATAAAGTCTATTGCAAAATTGGGACTGGACAACACTAGGGCTTTGGTCAATTCCACTTTAATATATTCAAAATAATTTCTTGCTTCATGAGTCCACTTTATCTCACTTCCTTTTATGAGCATGTTAGTAATATTCTTTATGATTTCAGCCAGGTTAGGGATGAATATCCTCAAAAAATTTACTTTCCCTAGGAAAAATTGTACTTCTTTTTTACTTCTAGGTGTATCAATCTTAAGGATTCCTTAAACTCCGTTGGGATCTATCTTTATTCCCTCCTTTAAAATAATGTGACCAAGAAAATTTCCCTCTTCCATGCCAAAATTAGACTTCTTGTGGTTCAATGAAATGCCAAACTTCCTACATTTTTAAAAATCCCTCCTTAGGTGTTTAAGATGTTCTTATTCAGAAACTGAATATACAATGATATCATCTAAGTAAATAACAACAAATTTATCTTTCTCATCAGCAAAGGCTATATCCATAGCCCTTTGGAAATTTTCTACTGCATTCATGAGCCCAAAAGGAATTTTGGCATACATGAAGGTGCCCCATGGTGTTGTAAAGGTTGTCGTTTCCTGATCACGAGGGTGTACCATTATTTGATTGTACCTAGAGAAACCATACAACATACATATTTTTTGAGATCTAATTAGTTTCTGCAGAATGTGATCCATCTTAGGCAGTGGGTAATTGTCCTTGAGAGATACCTTGTTCAGATTTAGAAAGTCTACACATAATCTGATCTCTCCACTTTTTTTTCTGGCATGTACCAGATTTTCCACCCACTTAGAAAATATCAAAGACACTATGATCTTGTCTTCAAACAATTTTTTTATATCCTTTTAAATCAAGGGAAACAACAAAGGGTTAATTCATCTTAATTTTTTCTTGAAAGGTTTATGATCCTCCTTGATTGGAATTACATGTTGAATCACCTTAGTATCATAAACTTTTAGATCTTCATAACTCCAGGAAAAAGCATCAGGAAATTATTTCATTAAATTGATATACATTTGCTTGACCTCTGGGCTAAGTTTCTTTGATAGCTTGATGATATTTGGATCTTCCTGAGTCCCAATGTTGCAATCTTCAACATCTCCATCATTTACAGTAATTTTAGGACTCATGGCTACATCATTGTTGTCAAAGAGTTTTTCTAATGGGACCATGCCTTTGCGAATAATGTTAGTTTTTAGCTGCATTATATCCTTACCAACAATCTAATTCTTGAAATAGCCATCATTTGCAAACACAACTACATTTTCTTCTTCACAACAATATTCCTCATCAATATTCAAATTTTCAAATTAACCACCTATCTTAAGTAAACTTTCTATTTTTTTATCATCTTCAAAAACCTACCAGTACTTAATATTATCATGCACTATTGGTATGTTCTTAACCTCAATCTCATATCCTTTGTTAGGAAAAAATGGAATTTTGAAAACTGAGGTAGAAGTAGCTAGAGCATCAACAATTTGATTCTGACCCCTTGGAATCACTAAAAGACTATATTCTAAAAATTCTTCAAGAAGATCAAGCACTATATTCATATATTATATTAATCTTGGATGCTTTGTTTGATATATTCCCTTTACCTGATTTATAATCAACTCAGAATACCCATGTACAACTATACTCCTAGCATCCATTTCTTTCAAATTCTTCAATCCCAACACTAATGCCTCATATTCAACCATGTTATTTGTGCAATCAAAAGAAAGATTATAAGAGAAAAGTTTTGTGGCCAATCTAGGGGGGTTAATCAAAACACCACCTCATTCTCCTCTGATGATAGCCCCATCAACACTCATGTTCCACATCTCATTTACTGCATTATTTTTCTTCTCTGAACTTTCCTTAGTTTGTTGATCAAATTTGTCTTTGGAAGGCATATCAGTCTCTGGCACTTTCTCTTTAAAACTCGAATCATTAAAGTAAATGGAAGAACCAATATCAATATCCACAAAGTAAATGGGATGTTTGTTTGGATGGGATTTCTTACTGACCATGTACTTGATAAAAACTTCCCTGTACAACCTCCTATCTTGGCCAAAAACAGGGATAGTGTCATATGAGATATCCATTTGTAGAGTCCATTTCAACTTTGCAGCCCATGACCTAGATAGTAGCATGCCAGATTTAGGAGGAATATCAACAACTACCACACACATGACCATATGTTTTGCTGGAATTTGAGACAAAGATACTACCAGATCTTTGATCAGTCCCAAGCACTTCACCTTCCTTGAATCAAAGGAGAGAAGGTCTTTGTAAGTCCTTGTAATGTGCAAACCCAATTGGTCCATGACCACCTTGGGCATCATATTATGGGATGCTCTTGAATCCAACATAGCATTATGCAAATTCATATCATGAATCTTTAGAATAACATAGAAAGGAGGGACCTCATCAAAATCACTAATCTCCTCTACACATGGGCCACACAAGATGGCAGGATGATCATCTTGTATATTTAAAGTATTATAACTTTCTTCCATCTTGAGCATCTTAATGATCTGATTTTTATATTCACTATTCTTTATCAACTCATTGAATGGAACAAATATTTTAATTTTGGCGATCTCACTTTAAAAGTTAAATCAATATGAGGTTTTTTCTACCTCTTTTATGACTGTCTCCTTTCTTGGTTCAGGAACTTACTTTGGGTGTTCTTCCTTCTTATTTCCTTTGAAAAAAATTCTTTTTTAAGATGACTTGAAGAAGGTGTATTATTTTGATATTCTTTGGAAGGATTTCCCTTTGGAGGATTTGCAGGAACCTTTTAGTTTCAAAGACTATATTGTTTCTAAAATTGCATGATGGCATTCTGCAGCCTTGTCTGGTAATGTTCCTTTTCCACTGAAAACCTTTCGTCATTATCCTGTATGAATATTTCATTTTCATCCATGAACTGATCACGTTCTTCTTTAGTTAAAAACACCTCTGTTTCATCATCATCACAACAATGCATATTGTCTTCAAAAGTTTCATCAAAAGTTTCATTTACATAATTATTTTGAAAAGGAGGTCTTATTTGTTGATCACCCTGGTTCCTCTGATATCTTTGTCTAATTTGTGGAACTGCTGATCTCCTTTGGTTTCTGGGTGGATTATTATATAAATACATCGTTTTCATGAGTTTCTCCATGGTGTTCAACATAAATTCAAACCTCTCTTCTGATGATTGTGAGGTTCAAGGTCGTGTCTTATCTTGAATCTTGTTCATGTCCCCTTCAGTATTGTATTTGATCTTTCTTGAATCCATTATATTTACTTCAAATTCTATTGAATCACTCATCATATCATCTAGTGAAGTGGATCTTCTTTCCCTCAACAAAAAAGCAAAATAAATTTCAAAGGAATCAACATATCTAAGTTGAGAAGATCTAGAAGGAGGTTTTACTTCAGTAGGAATTGAGTTGTAAAATTTCATAAATCTAGTTGAAATCTCTTGTACTGTTTCATTAGGTGACCTTCTCATGTTGTTGTAATGGTTATCAACTGATAGGGGTTTTTATTGTTACCCCACTTTGCAAGAAAACTCATTTCAAACGCTTCAAAATTTAGAATACTTGTTGCTAGGAGACCTCTGAACCATTTTCTGACTTCTCCTGAAAGAATTTGTGCAAACAACCTCATTTTTGCATATTCATAATCTACTTATTCTAGGTCCACAAAATCATTGAACCAGTCTAAGTGTTTTTGGGCTGACACATTACCTTCAACATCATACAACTTAATCCTCTGATTATATTCCCAGGGCAAATCATGTAACTGAGCAGGTAGAACAAGAGTGGAAAACCTAGCTTCCATGGCTCTAGTAAGAACTTCAATTGGTTGATTTTTCTGAATAGGAGTCACAACGGGTTTAATAGAGGAATTTAAATTTAAATCTCGGGACCTCTTCTCGTCAAAGATGACTTCGTTCAAACTGGACTTAGATTTAGTTATGAACAGAGTTTGCTCAAATTTCAAATCAAAATCAAGGTCTTCAATGATTTTCACTCCATCTTTGGGAAAATATAGATATCTCTCTAGACAAAAAACTAGCCTTATTGGCCTTTCTTTTCTTTTGTGTACAATTTTCTCAGGATCAGACACATGGATTATTGCTTCTGGGTCTGGATTTCTCCTAGTATGAATTCTCTTGGGAGCCAAGATTTCTCGCTTAAACTAATTTATACTGTTGGTCTCTTTATAATAGAGTCACCAGGATAGATTTAGTCTCATCCAATAAGGTGTTTGATTCACTATCACCCTGCAGAATCAAATCTAAAGCTTCAAGTCATTCTTTTCCCAAGGAAGATTTCAGTTTCGTCCCTGACAAAAATGCCAACATGTTAGCACTCTGTAAATTTGTTTGGATGATAAAAAACACAACATAGGTAACCTACAAACCACTTTAGATTTGGGTACTAGCATTATCATCTTAGAGAGGGCTCTCTCCTATCACTTGATCTTTAATAGACAAGTTTTCTTTAACAAATCACTGGCTAGGTTTTTTTGTTTTGAAAGGTTTTATAATTTTGCTGGAAAAGAAGGGGAGGGAGACTTAGGGCTATGGAGTCAAGCTTCTGAGAACAAATGGAATAACTGATTGGTTAGTATAACTCTCCAAAGGATAAAGGTTAAATGAGGTGATAAATCTAAGCTATAAATTGAAATTTGCAGAGTGTAAGAAGAAAGGAAAAACATATAATTGTATCATAGCATTAAATAAATGAATTCTGAATTAGTTAGGAAGAACGTAACATAGTTTAAATTTATTCAAACAAGATCATCACAAGATGAATTATGGGGCTTTAACTATCCAATTTAAACAAAAGACAGTGTAAATGGAATCATAAATACAAGAAATACATACAAAGAGAGAAGACAAAACTCATACCACCACCATTATAATATTTTCATGGAAACTTCGAGACTTCTGCATGTGTATTCTATTCAGCTTCAAAGAATTACATTCAAGTTCCAAACAACTAAAATTGTTCCCTTGCACTTATACTAGCCTCTAATACATTTAGAACTCCTAATATTTATACAATTTAAGTTCCTTCGGTTTTGAAACTGATTACAATGATCAAAATGAAACATTTCAGTTTTGAAACAGTTTAGAATGATTAAAATAAGATGTTTCAGTTTGGGAATCGATTCCAATGATTAGCAAGAAAACGTTTCATGATCCTGTTTCTGGCTCCTCTGGAATTACAGTCTATTTCTTCACCACTTGTTCTGCTCTGGTCTTCCATGTGATCTTCCATCGTTAGTGACATCTGGACATCATCTACTAGACCCTGGAAAATTGCATTTTGTCTTACCCAACCTCACTATATCCTTCCATTACAATTCAGAAGGGATATCATAATATTTCATTTCCTCTATCAAAATCTCCAGGTCAATGTAGGAAGCATATGACATGACTGGCAATACAAACTTGACTGCTTTGAACTGATTTAGAATTTCAAAGTTTGTAATTAGATGTTCAACTAATGTATCTCCTTTCATATTTTCCTCCAGGGTTTCGAACTTGGAGTGATCCATTCTACACCGAGTCAAGCAAGCATTGTATTCTTCCTAATCATATAATTTTCCCTTTCCATTCCAAAATGGTGGAAGGGCTTCAATAAAAAATTCTTCAAACAAATCCTTGAACTCCTATACACTCTATTCCATATGTGTTGCCTTGGTTTGGACTGATTTCAATAGGTTATGTTTAGAAATAACCCTCATGGCCTAGATAATCAATGTATTTATGTCTTTAACTCCAATATTCTGAAGTTCTGCAGTAGGAATGGATTTGAGTAGATTTATGACATTATGGGCACATTCTGATGGTTTCTTTGCTAAGGTTTCATTCACAATAATGCACCTGCTCCTGGTTGTGATGGCTATACTGTCTTTATCATTAATGAAATTCAAATATACTCTGAACTTGGAAGCTTCAACAACTATAGAGTCCTAGATGATATGCTTTCCCCTCTACAAAAAGCCTTTGCCTCTTAATCTTATCTTCAATTTATCTATCCTTTCATACAATACTTCATTCTCCTTTTGAAATTGAGCCATTCTTTCATCCTTTGACTACATCTCCTACTTCAATTTATCTATGCTTCCTTTTATCCCTTTGATTTATCCTTCTTTCAGGATAATGTGTGACATATCTTGGAGAAGTCCTTCATTGTTTGACCCAACTTCTGCAGCAGGAGCTACAACTACAAACTTGTTTAGAAATTTTGTCTACTCTTGTGACCATTTCACCTTTTCTTGTTCTAGCTTCAAGACTCTAGCCTTGTAGTCCAATGTCTCTTGACGAAGTGTTTCCTTTTCTTATTCTAGAGAAATCAATTATGTTGTTTGTGGATGCTCTGTGGCAGACATTTTCAATTTCTTCTTCAAGATTTGAATTAATTTGTATTTTTCATCCAATGAGGATTTCAACCCTTGGGGGGATTTAGATTCCAGCCTCTTGACCTAAGTCTTCCAAGATCTGCTTGATGATTTTTCTTGCCTCAATTTTCCTTCCAATTTCATTGCATAAGATGACATCTTTGAATTCTTCAACCTTAAACTCAGGTAATCAGAATGCAACATATCGTTGGTATGCTTATGGAATTTGACCTTGTTTGGAGCACTGATGTTGTCATATCTTCTGTTTATCTCAGAGACTTTGTCTTCATTTGCAACTGCAATGTTAAAGGTTCTCTTGTCAACATCCTTCACTATGAAAATAGAATATTTATGTTGAGAAATATTTTCTTCTTCAGGGAGTAAATCCCTCATCTCACCTAGAGCTATGTTCCCCTTCTCGGCATACTATTTTTCCAGATCTTATTTGGATTGATAAATTGCCTCAAATGTTTTATCAAATACATATTTCTTCTTTCTAAAGGTTCTTGAGCCACCTTCACTTTGGAGTTTTCTTTCCTTTTCAACCTCTACAGTGCTAGTACCACTTTCCACCATATCCATATTTACTTGTTCTCTAGGCTCTTCCTCTTCTAAATCCACTATCCGTGGAGACTATGTAATCTTCATCTTCTTAGGAGCAGTTTGATGATCACTAGTGCCCATGGCCTATGAACTTCCTCTCTTGTTGTAAAAACTTATCTTAGTAACTTTGACTATCATTTTCTGAGAAGATTTTTGTGTTTGACTTTGTTGTAGGGTTTACTCCACTTGCTGTGTTTGAGTTGGTTGCAATATTGATTCCATATCAACACAAACTTCTATATTTTCCATCTTATCAAAACCCTCAACTTGTTCATGCTCATAAGGGGAATTTTTGTTCATCAATCTTCTTTTGGATATGATTTGATGTGGATCATACCTCTTCCTTGTAACTGTGCAAAAATGAACTCTTTGATCTTTGCCTGAATTTGAGATAAACATGATTTGGATTTGACAATGAAAGGGCCAATGATAAAAGGGAACTTGAGGTTAGAGGTTTTCTACAATTTCAATAAATGATATGTCTTAGATATAATTATTTTCCTGATGAATTCAAGGGAAAAGATTCTAAGGGTCTGAAAAATAGGAAATAGATAAGGGGATTCATGACAACCATAAACCTAGATTATTGTTGAGTGCATGAATAGTACCCAATCCCCCACTCTGTTATCTGGATTTTTCTATTGATAGCTCCTCATGTCATTCACAAATATAGGTAGGCTAGAGTTGAAAATCAAACTATAAACTCTGGACATGACTTTGTTGATGAATGCGAGCAATGGAATCCTTTTACATTCAGTCGATATGAATGTTTCTTTAGGAAATTATCTCTTATTGGTTTTCAGGAAAATTTTCAACAGATAGGTGTAGTATCTAAAATGTCTTAGAGAGGGAAAATTCACTAGTTGTTTATGGGTGTTATCAGCTATGAATTGATCAAAACTGATACAAACTGATAGAGAAAACTCTAACTTAAAAAAGATCAAAAGAAAACCAAGCATGACTTCGACTATGTGTTTGTCATTGTCTAGACCTAAAACTTGAATCAATAGGGAGAAAACCCATTAGACTTAAATAACCATTATATTCACATTCATTGGAAAAAATAGACTCTCTAAAAAATGTTCGAGTTTTACAATTTTCTGCAAAAACAAATCTCGGACCTCTGATGGACATTCTTTGTATACCCTAATTAGATTCTCTTCGTTGAAAGGTTCAAAAGTTGCAGAAAATGACTCTGGTATGCTGAGGGATTGTCGAATTGACAGACTCTCTACCCTACACATGACCTCAGACCCTCATTTATTCGCAACGACTCTTTCTTCATGGGAATATTGTTCGACACACCAACCTATAAATTCAGGAAAAAGGAACTGATTTCGACAACATAAGGGACTATGGTGGCCTAGAATTCTTCAAGCAACAACATACACCTTCCTACTTTATCAGACAAGTTGCTTATGGACACAAAGATGGGAAAAATGGTGATCTTGGTATAAAAACATTTGAATCTCGATCAATTAGGGCTTCTTCATTTGCCATGGGATATTGTTCTGTTAATGAGGTTATGATAGGATCTGTTGGAACATGTTTAATTTTGAGAGTTCGATCTTTATATTTTTCCTCTAAGAAATACAAATTTTACCCAAAAAGAAGCAAAAAACTTAGACAATTATTCCTGGAATTTGGCCTTTAGAGGATTTCTATCAAACTACACCCAAAATGCCCGAACACCAAACCGCTGAAGTACTTAAGTTTAATTCAATGTTTAAAACATGATAAAGTAAAACATAAAAGTGAGTAATAAGAGATTAACTTCTTCATGAATTTAACCTTCAAGAGATTTATACGTTAATTGTATCCAACAATCATGAACGTCAAAGTATTAATGATATGAATGATTGGCTAAATCTTAACGATATGAATGATTGGCTAAATCTTAACGATGTGGATTGCGATTAGCCATTTTTTTTTAGTGAAGAGCTTACAAATTTTGTTTGTTACATGCAGACCAATTTGACTTCTTTAAGTATTATGGAGGCACGAAAGGTTGCGAGGAATCCTGATAGACCAGTTTGGAAGATGGATAAACCAAGAAAAGGGGATAAATAGACAGGAAACAAGACCACAAACTCTCTGGAGTGCTAAGTCCCCGAAGTGGAAGATCTGACACCGCGTGTTCTTTTGATTTGGACGACTAGGATTTACTTCGAAACTCCAGTCTTTGGGAGTTCTTGCTTCACATCTCCAACTTTCTTTCGAAGTGATTATTCCTGAAGTGGATGATCTCTGGGCTTCGATATTTACTTCGGAACTCTGGGCTTCGATATTTCTCCTTTCACACATCTATCTTTCTTCCAAAGTGGTTATCCCCGAAGTAGAGGATCTCCTACCACGTGTCGTCTTTGATCGACAGTCCAGATGAGCTTCAGGTCTTTGAGATTTATTTACTCAACACTGCTTGCCTCCTCCTAGAGTTCGAAATAGCCGAATATGGGGATCGTCTGCCTCGTGTCCCTCACTCATATCGACAGATAGGAATTGCACGAAATTCTCTCTATCTTATCTACACATGACCAAGAGTTGTGACCTCGACTTAACTTTGGGTGCTTATCTCACTTTCCAAAGATCGACAGTCGAATTTTAATGGATCATGGAAATCAATGGTTTGTGTGTACTCAACATGTCAAATATGAGCGAGGTCTAGCACCAGACGGAATCCCCAAAGTTAAATATCAAGCACCACACGTACTTCTCCATCGGACGGTCATGATTTACTTCAAGACCTCAATATTCGGGAGTTTTATATTCTCCCCTCTTGCTTTCATCGTGAGTGTTTTCTCTCGAAGTCCACCAATTTTTTCTGCATGTCTATCCAAATCCATCTGTCATTATTTACTTCAAGACTTTGGGCTTCGGGACTTCAGGGCTTCCTCTCTCATTTTCCTCCAAAATAATTTCTCCCAGAGTTCCATATCAGGTACCACGCACCCTCTGGTATGGACGATCAATATTCACTTCGAGAATCAGAGCTTCAAGATTTTCACCTTCCCCGCTCCCTTTTTCCTCTGAAGCAGTTTCTCCTGGAGTCCACAGATCCCTCCCATGTTTCCTCCTCAAATCGACGATCATCCTTCATGTCAAAGCTACAGCTCTACATGCAGACTTCCCCTGAGCCTTGAAGTGCCAAAGTACGTGGAAGTCATCATTTCATACATTTGCCACTCTCATCAGTCATGACACTTGGCATCCAGCTGGTGCCAACACATGTCACTTCTCTTTTCATGACATGTCAGCATAGTGACGTCATACCACCACGTCAGATCATCTTCCAGGAATTTTTCTTGTTCAGCGCCAAAGTAGCACCATCTCCAAACGTGCTTAGAATGATCCTAAAGTTGACAGGCAAATAAACCTTAGTGGTGGCGCTAAATTTATCAAGTGCACCCATATCGCAGATCGTGACTAGATCAATGACCATGTTTCATTGCGGGGACGCAACACGATCGAACGGTAAAATTCTTGAAGGGTCTCGCAATTGAAACCATGGTATAGTAAACGAGATACGTGGTAGCACTAGGTGCATTGCAGGATGAAAATCAGGGTACTTCAAACCACCCCCTCATGACCCCACAAAATAGAGAACCTGTCACACTTTCGTATCCTCTCACCCCTCACCACCTGTCTCCCACTCCTACTACATGTCACATCCCGAAAGACACACCACCTTCCCATAACGACCTCACATTGAGCTAGTTTTCCAATCTCCATGGCCACACCTTCAATCGCAGTTATTTATGCTAGTAAACTCATTGCAGGTGACAGATGACTCGAGACACCTAGAAACAGAGGATCAACATGTAGCCAATCATCTCAAGGTTTCAAGGAACGATATTTTAAGAAGAGGCCATAGTTAGCAGCAAAGACCAACCACGCAACATAAGTCAAATATGGATCATAAACAGATGACATCAAATTAAATCCAACTAAATTTAAAGATTCCTATGACATACATTCATAACCGAAACGTTTCTTTCAGAGATCATTGTAATCGATTTCAAACCAAAATGTTTATTTCAGAGATCATTGTGCTTGGATTCAAACCAAAACGTTTCTTTCGGAGATCATTGTAATCAGTTTCAAACTGAAGGAAATCATCTGGTTTTCGCACAAGGGAAGACCCAGGGTTCAACGCGACAACAACACACCAAAAAAACCATAACTACCGGCACTTTAGACAACACCTGAGAAGAAGATGATGTCTCACCTGAGGTAGAAGCAGGGGTGGTTGTAGGACTCAGGTGTCTGCAACCTTAGCTGGGCCACATATCTATGATTCTAGTATTTAATAGAGCACTCAGCAGTAAACCTTCATCAATATTTAACCAATATCTACCTCGCAGATAAAACAAAGCATCACAAAATTCACCCCGATCTAATGTATTTAAGCACTTATCATAAATAAATGGATCTGATCCAGTAGAGTCAAGCACTAAGCACATTCACCTATGTCAGATCTAGCATCGAGATTTATCATAAAAAAAAGCATAAAAAGATCTGTCTATCTATCTATATCAAGCACTTAGTAGATAACACATAAATATACCAACACATCGCACAAAGCAGAGCAACACAACATATTCGTGGTTCACCCCCACCTCAGGGCTACATCCACCAACTCTTCTTCTTTATTATCTTCTTCAATAGGTTACAAGCACAGATCCTCAAAACCCTACTCCGCATAGGACAAAAGATCCGCATAGCTCGCTAGATACTTCTTCCTTGTGTTACAGCACAAAGCCTTCCACAATCTGTTACAACCACTTGCACTAGGCTCTGCAAGTCTCTCATAGTATGCACAAAGCATTTACAAGCCACACCTACACTTAGCACAACATCACCCAGATGCACTTCTTCGCCCCCCCCCTCTTTACATCGCCTAGACAACTATTTATATATTACAAAATAGGCCTAAGAATGGGTAAGCCCATGGGCCGACATCCCATACTCGTTACATATTCCCAAATCCCAGAAAGGACCCAAAAAGGGGTCAAGATCCCACGATCTCTTCTTTGTCTTGCGCTCTACTTTCGAGAGGCTGTCGAAGTCCAAAATGGTCAAACTTGACCAAGGATCTCCCAAAACTTGGTCAAGGGCCAACATCTAGTATAAATATTAGGATTTCTGAATGTATCAAGGGAAGGCTTGAAGCCCAACATGGGCTTCTTCTTGTTGGATGTAATAGATAAAACTCTCATTTTTTGAGTATTAATACAAGTGCAGAGACAGATTCCAAATTATCTTCCCTTTGAGTTATGTGCTTATTTTGTTTTTCCATAGCTATGAATTTCCTTATGCAATTCCTTGATAAGTGATTGATTGCAATTTAGTATCACAACTACTATAATCATATTATATCAGCAACTCATTAAGTAATCAATTTTCCCTCTGTATTTACTGTAACTAATACAAGACATGCAAGCTATTTGAATTACTGTATTTTATATCATGTTCAAGGGTGAACTCTCTAATTTTCTTCCACTACAAACAAGGTGAGATGCATCTGCAATTGGTGCCTTTATTTGTTGAACAATTTTTTAATTTTCTCCCACACCATTTCATATTATAATTGTGACTTAGACAAAAGAATATAGCCTCTGTCCTATCCTATTATTAATTTCATTTAAGGATAATTTCTCATACAACTAAAGTTAGGAAACTCTTTAAAACATTCTCTTTAAACATTCCTGATGCCTGACATTATTATTTGAGCCTTAGAATCAATATCAGGAACAACATGATCGATGGTTGTGATGAAAAATACCTGGAAAAAAGCAGAAATGGTGCGCAGTTGGTGTACTGTTGAGCTGCAGTTGAAATAGGGTGGCCACGCCAAGGTTGAAATGGTCCAGTGTTCGAAATAATAATAAAATACATAACAATATTCCCTTTTATACTTATCCAAATTTCGGGGGCATGAGAAAGTGGTTTGGGAAAACCCGCTTTTCACCCCGAAATGCACCTGGTGGCACCACGTAACCAAAAACATGTTTTAAATTTCGGGGCCCCTCTCCAAAATTACCCCCCACTCAACTTCTCCCCCCAAAATAATGCTTGACAATCGATCTTGAGAATTCACGATCTGCAACGCATCGTGCCCCACCAACTTAGCGCTCCTGCCAGATTTATCCCCTTTCCTAGTTTATCATGCTTCCAAACCGGTTTAGCGTCTCGCTAGATCCTGAAATATTGATTTCACATAAAAAAATTAATGGTGACTAACATTCCCTATTGAAGCACAAATTCACGGATGGTGACATACAAGACAAGGTTTAAAATATATCTGTATAGATAACTATTCAAGGAGGTCAAAGAGACTGTGATCCATCACCTCCTAGTGGAAATTATGTTATGCAATGTCCCTGCAAAGTTACAAGATCAACTGGAGTTAGTCTTCCGATAACTATAGTGGAGAATTCTACTCGGTCACCTTCCTGGAGGTGTGCATTGGCACTTGTGAGCTACTTGTTGTGGAATTTTTGTTATTTAGAGAAGGAGAGGTATAAGTGAGGTACCTTCTTACCGTGGCTAAGGATGGGGCATTTAAATTTTCTTGTATGTGATTAGAAGGAATTTCCTCTTCCAAAATTGTGTCATAATCCCAAATATCCTCCTCACACTTTCTCATTGTAGGGGAGGAGGAAAGTGAAGAAGAATATGAAATATTGGATGAAGGTGTAGGTTAAGAGAGATGTCCTACAGAGCCGTAGTAAGACCTAAAACCTATATTTGGTTGGAATCTTTGGCAAATAATTTATCTGAGGGAAGGAAAAAATAACCAGAGCAGGGGTCGGAAAGGACTAGAAACAAGCATAGCACTGAAGACGAAGGAGAAGAAATTGATGGAGGTGGAGAAAATTTTACCAGTGGGAATAAAAATGATAATGGAATTGAGTCAGGGCTGAGTTAAATGAGAAATGGTGAGGTTCGAGGTCCATTAAAGAGACATTCCACTACCATAAATGGAATTCACCATATCTATACCAGACTTGATCATGCCAACCATTGAAATGACCTGAGACTTAATGAAACACATGAAAGATAGAGAATAGATGAATATGTTCCATAAATGCATCATCTTGGGAAGGATGAAAGTGTGTGGAGGGGACATCAACATCCAAGTGTTGTGATTTCTTATGGTTCTAGGTGGAACCCCATCTATCTCTCTAACATGAGGGGTGTATTTCTTTCTCCGTAAATGAGCCCAAATATCTTATGGTTGTTTCAACCATTTCCACCCGATTTTTGGCCCCATCACTTTTTTCAATAGACAAGGATCCCATATCCAACGACCACCTGAGATATTTGGTTTCCAAATATTGTCTCAGTTGGCCAAGGCCCACTTTTTACCCTCTTTGGTACCCTGCCAAAGTAATTTCCTTTGAATTTTGTAGAAAGTGTTTACTACAGACTTCAGGGCAGCTGCGGAAAAGAGTTAGATAGAAATTGCTCAAAGGAAAAAAATGAGGATAATGAGATGAAGATTGAGGTTAATGGATTTGATGGTATAATAGGCTAAACATTTGATTAAGGATTGAACGAGTGATTCCCAAAAACTTTTATTCTATGAATTATCAATCAAAGGGATACCCAAGTATTTGGATGGAAGGGAACTCCAAGGAAAAGAAAGGTTGTTAGAGATGTGAATTTGGATGGCTAGATGAGTATTGAAGAAGAAAATTTGGGACTTTTAATCATTTATGGAGGTACATGAAGACTCACTGAAGTCATTGATAATTTCATAGATATTTAGAGCCTCCTTGGAAGTGGGGGTTCCCATCATCATGGTGTTATCAACAAAATGGCTATGGCATACTATTGCTTGAATCTCATGCAGGGGAAGGCCTCAGAGAAATCCATATAATACATATTCCTTGATATAATGGCTAAGGCCTTCACCCATGATAATAAATAGAAAGGGGAAGAGGGGATCCCATTGAAGGATACCTTTGGAAAGGGCAAAGGTCTTAGAAGGGGTGTCATTAAACAAAATGGAGAAGAAATAAGTAGAAGTTAGATTGAGAATATAGTCGACCCACTCATTGAAAAAAATGAAAGGTAAAAGGAGAGACATGATATACTTCCAGCTAAGTTTTTCAAAGGCCTTTGAGAGATATATATTGAGGATCATTCCTAGAGTCTAGGTGGATTTCAAGGAGTGAATGACCTTATGAGATAGAATCATGTTGTCCATGATTTGACATCCCTTTACATAACCGGATTTCTCTTTTCAAATAATAAAAGGAAGAAGAGGTTTGAGTCGGAGATTGATTACCTTGGTTATTTTCTTGTATATGACATTGTAGAGAGCGATAAACTAGAACTACTTGGGATGGGAGACCTTCTCCTCCTTTAGAATTAGAGTGAGGAAAATTTCATTGAATTCCTTTAGGATGCCACCCAAAATGCGAGAATGTTCCACTAATTTCCACACTTCTTCATGGACCATTTGTTAAACAATGATGGAAGAATTCAGTCATAAAACCATCATGACCCGATGATTTCCCAGCTGGAATATCTTTAGTTACTTAATAAAATTATTCAATCATGATCAGTCTAAGTAGAACTTTGTTTTGTTTTTGGGTAATTAGAGATTGAATATGTTGAGTGATATTATCAATATCATTTGCATGATATGGGAAAGGTTCAATTAGTAATTCCTAGTAGTAGTTGTACAAGTTCATTTCAATTCTCTCGTGATCCAATAGCTACTAGCCTTGATTGTTTTCTATTCATGTGATGTTATTGACATATATTCTCTATATGGATCTATGAAATAATTCAGTATTCTTTTCAACCAGTTTTAACCATTGTATCATGTATTTTTCTATCCAAAGAATTTCTTCCTGATGATTTCTTTCCTCCAACTAATGCTTCAAATGTTTCTCTTCTACAAGAAGAGAGTCATTGTTTCCCTAGATTATAAGCTCTATTTGAGTTTCTTCCATCCATTTTTAAAGATATCGTTGAGACTAAAATATTTTGCTGAAGATTTATTTGTTCCAGCCTCGAAGGCATTGTTCGAAGTGTTTTTACTTCTGTTGGAATTTATACATCAGGGTGTCATGTGAAACTACCACATTTTCCCACCAGGTAGAAGCATTTTCCTAAAATTCTAGGTTGCGGAGAACGAATTTTTCAAACTAAAACTACCTTCACTAAGGATATATTACTATGTCAAGATAGAGTTGGATCGACTAGTGATCCAAACTTGAGTGAGGGAGAGTACTTGATTCTGTAGGAATGCCTTCTAACATCAAAGGTTCATATATTAGGAATCTATCTAGACGACATGCCACTTGATGAGAACCTAAGTGTTTATTTAACCAAGTGAAAATGTCGTCGTAAGGTTTTAATTCAATCAGGCGAAGGTCATCCACTATTTTTTGCAGTCCCTCAATATCTTTATCCAATCTATTAACACATATTATTGTAAGGGGGGTTGTTTTCCCTAAGGAAGTAGCACCTTGGTCAAAATGCGAGAAAAGGGGGCTTAAAAACCCATAAATGGCGTTTATCCTAAGTGGGGGGTATGATTTGATATTTTGGCACCCACGCAGTCCCAATCATCTTGGCAGCTCCCTATCATCATCGTCCACATCTGCCTACCAAGTCCTCCCTACTAGCATCCAACAAAGCTCTAGATGGTTAAGTTCAGAGTGTGGTTCGTCCTGATCCTGATGCAAAAAGTTCATGAAAGTGAGATGGCAGTTGAGACATCATCTCACCGCATAAATTGAAAGCCAGAAAGGACTGGTAGAGTAGAGCTTGCGTCTGAGACAGGAAGGCATGCACATAGGAGACTGCATGTGTAGTTTGACTGAGAAGACACAGACGTATGGCATTGGATGAGAAGCTCGAGCACGCCTCTACTGGGTGAATTTTTGAGTATATGTATGTAGTTTTGAGTTTTAGTAGAGGTTGATGGTTGAGAAAGGTTCCCGTATTGTAAAATTTTGATAAAGTTTCCTGGTTCTCTGGTTATATAACCGGATTCAAGATTTATTGTTTAATAGAAGTCAGTATCTTTTCACCTCTCTGTAAAATTTGTGTTAAAACACTCGAGCATGGATGATCTAGCCGAGGATTGTTATGTTGTTGTAATGTACGTTTGATTACTGTAGCATCGTGATCAATTTTAATCAGTCCCCTGTGTTATATTTTTCTCTCATACGTTGAATGGCTCGGGAATGGATGATCCAATCGAGTTTTCATAGCTATATCATGATGTATGTTTGATCATTGTGTTGTTGTGACTATGTTGTCTAGGCATATTTTAGTATCTAAAACTCTAAATCCAAGAGGATCTTGTTTTTTATGATTTTTTCTTCCTTAGGCCATTGGAAGACCTGATGTCCATAACAAACCTCTACATTCTCCTCTCCATCCTTCCTCCTATTCACCTTTACTACAACTTACTAAATGAAGTTGATCAAGACCTCATCTGTTTGTGCATGTTGGTCCAATTTTATGAGTTAAAATGATATTCTCTTGAGTCTGCGCCCATTTGACCTCTTAGAATTTATTCATTATGACATATAACTTGATGTGTACTGGTATTATGTTCTTTACAATCAGAGGGTGACTTCTAGTGCTAACATTTCTGGCATCTTTGTTGGGGAACGAATTGAAGACTTTTCCCTAGGTAGAATTACAATGAGCTTATGATTATGAAGGTGCATCATATATCATAACCATTGAGGATTGCATTTGCACCTAGCGACTCCACTATATAGACTCCATTGTTTCAGTGTGACTACCTCTGGCTACACCCGGAGCCCCCTAGGACACAATGATCAGATCTGGTCTTTGATGGTGAACAAAGACTAGACACACTCATTCTACATATCATTCACCTCACGACTCCATGATTAAAGGATTGATTGGCAACTCCACTGGTTTGAAATGGAAAGAATCTTGGCTCGAAGGTTTTCTCCTTTTAATTTTTCTGTTGTTCCTTGTTTTCCTAATGTTGTCCCTACTCCAAATGAATGGGGAGATTATTTTCCCATATTTAGAGAGCGTAAAGAGGACAACCCTGCTCATCATCTCCGTGAGTTTAATGAAATCATGCATCAGTGGGAGATACATAATGAAGATTTATTAATGAAGATGTTTATGTTCTCATTAGCAGGAGATACTCGTCAATGGTATCACTCCTTACCCCCTGCTAGCATCTCCTCCCTGGGAGAATTTCATGCATCTTTCAATAGGCACCGTCAAAAGTTTTATTCTTCTAAGTTAATCTGTCATAACTATTGTGATGAGTATAGAGATAGTTGATTCTAGTGAAAGCTGTGAGGATGAGGGACATCCCCTGAAGGAGATGATGGAGTTGATACAATCACTTTCTGCAAGTATAGAGGAATTGAAAGAAGATTTTTCTCACCTCTCTTACAAAGAAAATACAGAAGATATTCTGGTCCTGGAAACAAATGTTGTTGGAAACCCTGCTTATGATGAATAAGTGATGTCGAATAGTGACCAAGAACAAACAATTGTTGATGAATATCCCAGTGAAGATGATGAAGATCAGAGATCTCCCATGGTTCATTTTTATTATGATTGTGAATGTGATTCTTGGGAGAGCCATGAAGGAGAAAAGGAGGAGCCAAATGCATAGTTTATCTCCTGTTCAGAACCTGTAAATGAGCAGATATCACCTGGTACCATCCAGACCATGTATGACAACTATGAATCAGATTTTGAGCTGGATATGCAGGATTTCCAAGAGCATACATCTGATTATTATCCTCTATTCACTAAAGAAAAATATTATGATGAAATCAGCCATCCTGGACCTACAGAAGACACCGAGCAGTAGATTGAAGAGCAGAGATTTCCCATGATTCCTGTTTATGACGATTATGAATATGACCCCTGGGAGAGACATGAAGAAGAAAAGGAGTAGCAGAAGGGGAAGTTTATCTCTTGTTTAGAGCCTGTAAGTGAGAAACCATCGTTTGAGGTCAGTCAACCTGCATTAGCCTCTCACCCACTTGAGCTTTCCAGAGAAATCCAACAATGTGTGAGCAACTGTGTAGCAAGGAAGGTTGCATGTTATAAATTATCTAGAGTTTTCCGCTTGTCCTATGAGCCTGTGAAGGAATACATGGAGTTGTATTTCCTTCATGTTTTGAAGCCACCCATATTTATCCTGACCTCATCATTAGGAGGAAAGATGAAGAATGTAACCGTTATGTTGTCATAGTTACATTCTCTGTTATCAATCATTGACAGAGTAAACAAATTTGCAACTAGCAAGTTGCTTGAGTGGCTATGGTGGAAGTTTGATTTCACCTGACACTGTGTAAAACTTAATTAGTCTAGGATGTAAATAAATAAGCTCCTTTGGAGCCCATGTGTTTTTCTTTCGTTTTTATAATAGTGTGCTTATCGGCCTGTATTTCCTTAGCAGGATGTTTTGAGCTTGAGTCCATAGCCCAATGCAGAAGGCGACTAGAACTACTGAAGATCTTAGAGCCTCGTAGGGAGAACTCTATCCCCCATGGAGCCTAATGTTAACACATCTTATTGTAAGGGGGGTTGTTTTCCCTAAGGAAGTGGCACCTTGGTGAAAATGTGAGAAAAGGGGGCTTAAAAACCCACAAATGGAATTTAGCCTAAGTCAGGGATATGATTTGATATTTTGGTGTCCCCGTAGTCCTAATCATCTTGTCAGCTCCCTATCATCAACATCCACATCTACCTTCCAAGTCCTCCCTGCAAGAGTCCAACAAATATCCAAATGGTGAAGTTTAGAGTGTGACTTGTCCTGATCCCAATGCAGAAAGTTCATGAAAGTGAGGCAGCAGTTGAGACATCATCTCACCACATAAATGGAAATCTAGAAAGGACTGGCATAGCAGAGCTTGCATATGACAGTGGAAGGCATGCACAGAGGAGACTACATGCGCAGTCTGACTGAGAAGACACAGACGTATGTAATTGGACGAGAAGCTCGACCATGCCTCTGCTGGGCAAATTTTTGAGTATATGTATGTATTTTTGAGTTTTATTAGAGGTCGATGGTTGAGCAAGGCTCTCGTACTGTAAAATTTTGATAAAGTTTCCTGGTTCTCTGGTTATGTAACCAGATTTGAGATTTCTTGTTCAATAGAAGTTGGTCTCTTTTCACCTCTCTGTAAAAATTGTGTTAAAACACTCAGGCATGGATGACCTAGCCAAGGATTGTTATGTTGTTGTAATGTATGTTTGATTGCGGTAGCACTGTGATCAGTTTTAATCAGTACCATGTGTTATTTTTTTCTCTCATACGCTGAATGGCTTGGGCATGGATGATCTAATTGAGCTGTCATAGTTGTATCATGACGTATGTTTGATCATTGTGTTGTTGTGACTGTGTTGTCTAGGCATATTTCAGTATCTGAAACTCTAAATCAAAGAGTATCTTGTTTTTTCTGAGTTTTTCTTCCTTAGCCTACTTGAAGACCTGATGTCCATAGCATACCTCTACATTCTCCTCACCATCCTTCCTCCTATTCACCTTTACTACAACTTACTGACTAAATTTGATCAATACCTCATATGCATGTGCATGTTGGTCCAATTTTTTGAGTTAAAACGATATTCTCTTGAGGCTGTGCCCATTTGACCTCTTAGAATTTATTCATTGTGACATATAACCTGATGGGTATTGGGATTACCTTCTCTGCAATCAGAGGGTGACTTCTAGTGCTAACACAATCTTCTTATTTTTCCTCTCTTTTCCTCTAATGATACGACGATGTTAAGATATCCCCGTATGAACCACATCTCGTGACCTACCTTGGCGCCCATATTAGAGATGTTAGTTAAGAACATGACTTTGTCCTAAGGGGATGTGGGACCATATACATTTGTTATAACCCATTATTTACTTGATCTTATTGATCTATAATGTATGGTGATGGTCCATTGAGTGGAATATAAATTTTCCATTATTATTGTTGCAGAATTCCATAAAAATTCCATTCTACATGCTACTCCTCTAGAATCATTGAATATATACCTGCTTTAGCTCTAACATCCTGAAAGGGTGTTTTCTATATTGGCACTTGGACCTTTTATCTCCTATAAAAGTAGAATATTTGTATTTTCTAACATGATGTTTTTTCTAAGAACTCTTCTATTAGTTCTTCCATTTAGGCCTCTGACATTCCATGATATATTATTCATGGGTAAGGAGGATGGGGAAAGTTAAAGGATCCCTTTGTAAGATTTCAAACCTGTCCCAAATTGATTATAATACTTCTAATCTCCTGGATGATTTGCTTTTTTTTTTTTAAATAAAAAAAGGGGGTAGTACCTTTTATATTACCATGTCCAAAATAGCCAAAATACAAAACTATATATGATGCCAGCTATCCTGCCTGGGCAGGAAACCAGGATAGCTGGGCATCCATGTCCATGTGTCACATAGTAAACAGAGTATTCAGACTTTACAGAGTTAACAATTGCATACTTAAAACTTAAACTACTAGCTAGCATTGAAACAACCTGGTGTCTATCTACCCTAAGACATGAAATGAAACAACAACACCAAAACATTGAGTGACCTCTGTGCCAAGCCGCCTGCTCTAGACTTCGGAGTGTCTCCACCTCGCCGGGAAGGAGTATGGTCTGGTGCAGGTTGGGCATTGTTTCTTTGNTATCTACCCTAAGACATGAAATGAAACAACAACACCAAAACATTGAGTGACCTCTGTGCCAAGCCGCCTGCTCTAGACTTCGGAGTGTCTCCACCTCGCCGGGAAGGAGTATGGTCTGGTGCAGGTTGGGCATTGTTTCTTTGCAGAAGCTCTGGAGTGGGCGGCAAAGAACATGTAGAACCACTGGTCCATATGCCCTAGACGGAAGTCCAGGTCCTTCAACTTTGCTCGTATCTCAAACACAAGGTCGAGGTAAACCCGGTCGACTGCAGGTGGCTGGTCTCGGCTGTCGGTTTCCTCGTTGGCGTTGGTCTCGGCTGTCGCTTTCCTGTTCTCCTGATGCAATCGACCAGTGGTCTCCCCATCGATGGTAGGCTCAGGGGGAGCTTCCTCTTGAATGTAGCAGGGGGAGTATGTCTTTGCTATGCTGTCGGCTGTAGGGTTGGACACTTGACATGCTGGTTGCCGTGTGCTGTGGGAATCAAAACTCGTACTCGGGTGCCAATTCTCTGGTGGAATGAAAACATTTGCTGGCGGACTGGGTGGGCCTCCTTTTGGGACAACCTCCTCCACGTATGCCATGGGAGGCGTGTGTGGTCTCGAACTGTGCCTCGAACTGTGCCTTCGTCGTCTTGTCACTATTTCCAGAGCTGCCTCGAACTGTTCTTTCCGTTTGCGCCGCGACGCTGCAGCATACCATGCCGCTCCTCGACGCGGTCTCCCTCGAATGCGTGGCATGGCGAAGCTACAGTGGAGAGTCTCAATGCCTCTGGTGCCTGTCGAATTGTTTATGAGAGGAGGCGAGGGAGTCGAACACAGTCCCTGTGACAGGGAGTCGGGAGAGAAGTTGTCGGAAGCCTCCCGAAACAATTCGTCACCAATACAAATGAGCACTAAAACCATATCAATTACCGTGATGAACTCCATTGAAGGTTGCTCGTAAATGCACTGGCGAGGAGTACCCTTCGCTCGCGCGAGGGGCCTCATCCCTTCTATGGTTCTGCGCAGACTCATGCGTGGTTAATGGCCGCGGTGTAATGGCCAGTCGATGCATTAAGTCCAGGTCCTGGTGCATGCCCGCGTGGCATTATCGCTCCACGTGCCACCCCATCCGGGGAGTGCAGATCACTGTTAGCTAAGGCTTGACAACAAGTGAGGATTTCTGGGGCTGGTGATCCTGGGCCGTTCCAGCTTGAGTGTTCCTTGCCTTTTTCAATTGCCTCGTTGGCTAGTCTGTCAGCCACTTTATTTGCCTCTCGTTTTATGTGTGAGGTGGTAATGCTGAGATGAGGTTGTAGGTAATGCCCCAAGTCTGCGAGTAGGCCATGAAGTCTCCATCTCGGTGTGATTTTGTCAGGGTTGGATCCATGGAGGATTCTGGTGACTAATCTGATGATGATTTGTGAGTCCCCTTCCAGGATTATCCTTTGATGACCTTTGGCAATTGCTGTCTGAAGTCCCCTCAGGAGTCCTGTTAGCTTGGCCACATTGTTGGTCGTGTCTCCAATGTATCCTGTATCGAGCGCTAGAATCTCGCCCTCTGAGTTCCTGAGTACTGCCCCGTATCCTGCTGGTCCTGGGTTGCCTTTGGAGGCTCCATCAAAGTTTACTTTGATGAAGTGCTCTGAGGGAGGAGTCCAAATAGTGGGACTGTTGATCTGAGCTTTATGCCTCCCTGTGGCTAGTTGGTTGCCGAGAATTGGTTGCCAGTTTTGCATGATATTTTGCTCCTCCGGGCTGCATTGCCAATCCTCTTCCGCCCAGGATTTGGTTCTGATTGTTTCCACAATCTGGGCTCGGAATTTTCCCCAGGCGACATTAGGAGGGGAGGATAGAGAATGGAAAATTCTCTTGTTTCATTCCTTCTAGATCTGCCAAAGGATGAATCCCGGCATCAAATTCCATATGAGGTTTAGAATTGGGTTGCGATATACGATGTTGTCCCAGGTTTCAATTGTGCAGTTGATGCTGCCTCTGTTTCGGTTGGATTTGCGCATGATTTGAGTTCCATAGTCCCAAATTCGTTGACTGTAATGGCATCCATTGAAGAGATGCTCTTTGGTTTCCTCCTGCTGTGAGAAAAGGACGCAAATGTAAGGTCCTATGAAGCCTTTCTTCCGTAGGTTGTCCCAGGTGAGTGCTCTGTTGTGGGCTACTAGCCACAGAAAGGTTGAGATTTTGGGCCAAAGAGCAGGATTCCAAATTTTGGTCCAAATGTGTTCCGTTCGAGCATCCGGATGGGTAGCATACAATGAGTAGGCTTCTTTGATGGTGAAGGTGCCATCTGTGGTGTACCCCCACCTCAGAATGTCTGGTCCTCCCCTGTAGAGTATTTTCCGGCTGGCTGCTTGGGATTGCCAATGCTACAGATCAAGAGTGTCAGGGATCCCAAGTTCTCGGTGAGAGGTCTTCCATTGGCTCCACCGTTGTTGTGTTGTGTGTGGCATCCAAAGATCTTTAACTTTGGGGTGGGCGTTCTGCTGCAGGGAACGCTTGAGCTCGGCTAGCTCTTCCATTGTGTCCAAAGGTTTAAGTTGCTACCAAGAGTCCTGCCAGAACCGAG
>ML782723.1:86444-110938 GCA_009831015.1 Picea engelmannii
TTGGCAATTGTTGTCTGAAGTCCCCTCAGGAGTCCTGTTAGCTTGGCCACATTGTTGGTCGTGTCTCCAATGTATCCTGTATCGAGCGCTAGAATCTCGCCCTCTGAGTTCTTGAGTACTGCCCCATATCCTGTTGGTCCTGGGTTGCCTTTGGAGGCTCCATCAAAGTTTACTTTGATGAAGTGCTCCGAGGGAGGAGTCCAAATAGTGGGACTGTTGATCTGAGCTTTATGCCTCCCTGTGGCTAGTTGGTTGCCGAGAATTGGTTGCCAGTTTTGCATGATATTTTGCTCCTCCGGGCTGCATTGCCAATCCTCTTCCGCCCAGTATTTGGTTCTGATTGTTTCCGCAATCTGGGCTCGGACTTTTCCCCAGGCGGCATCAAGAGGGGAGGATAGAGAATGGAAAATTCTCTTGTTTCATTCCTTCTAGATCTGCCAAAGGATGAATCCCGACATCAAATTCCATATGAGGTTTAGAATTGGGTTGCGATATACGATGCTGTCCCAGGTTTCAATTGTGCAGTTGATGCTGCCTCTGTTTCGGTTGGATTTGCGCATGATTTGAGTGCCATAGTCCCAAATTCGTTGACTGTAATGGCATCCATTGAGAAGATGCTCTTTGGTTTCCTCCTGCTGTGAGAAAAGGATGCAAATGGAAGGTCCTATGAAGCCTTTCTTCCGTAGGTTGTCCCAGGTGAGTGCTCTGTTGTGGGATACTAGCCACAGAAAGGTTGAGATTTTGGGCCAAAGAGCAGGATTCCAAATTTTCGTCCAAATGTGTTCCGTTCGAGCATCCAGATGGGTAGCATACAACGAGTAGGCTTCTTTGATGGTGAAGGTGCCAGCTATGGTGTACCCCCACCTCAGAATGTCTGGTCCTCCCCTGTAGAGTATTTTCCAGCTGGCTGCTTGGGATTGCCAATGCTACAGATCAAGAGTGTCAGGGATCCCAAGTTCTCGGTGAGAGGTCTTCCATTGGCGCCACCGTTGTTGTGTTGTGTGTGGCATCCAAAGATCTTTAACTTTGGGGTGGGCGTTCTGCTGCAGGGAACGCTTGAGCTCGGCTAGCTCTTCCATTGTGTCCAAAGGTTTAAGTTGCTACCAAGAGTCCTGCCAGAACCGAGCACTTTGTCTGTCTCTTAGCTCCCAGAAGGCGTGGTTTTGTACTAAAGTACGATTTTGCTAGGCTGTGTTCCAAATATTGGAGCCTTGTATGTGTTAATTATGCCGGATTAGCTAATCTTCTGCCGAGAGTGGGGCGTACTTCCTTCTCCATAGTTGTGCCCAGGCTTCTGTCGGGTTCTTCAGCCATCGCCGCCAGATTTTGGCTCCCATTACTTGATTGAGTTTCCCTGGGTCTCTAAGCCCTAGTCCTCCTTGAGTTTTTGGCATGCAAAGTTTGTCCCAGTTGACTAGCGCCCATTTCTTTTTTGGTTGATGGCCGCTCCAAAGAAAGTTCCGCTGCAAGGCTTTAATAGCTCTGATGACCTTTTTAGGGGCCGCCAGGGCTGTAAAGAGGTAGGTGGGTAGCGCTTGTAAAACAGACTTAAGGAGAACCAACCTAGAGGCTATGTTGAGAGGTATGAAAGTCCAATTGTGTAGTCTGTTCGCAATGGAGAGGAGAAGGTTGTCCCAGGAGATGGAGGAGGCCACCGCTCCACTGAGAGGAATCCTGAGATAATTGGATGGAAGGGAGCTCCTGGGTATCCCCAGAAGTCTAGAGATATGACGCTGGACAGGGGGCGGGGTGTTGAAAAAGCAGAGTTTGGATTTATCCAAGTTGAGAGATATGCCTGAAGCTTCGGTGAAGTCTGAGAGGATGGAGTTGAGTTTGACTGCTTCCTGGACGGTGGGAGAGTTCAAGAGAAGGGTGTCATCCACAAACTAGCTATGAGAGGGTGCAGGCTGAATGTTGTGCAGAGGCAGGCCTTTGAGGGAACCTTCGGTTATTGCTGCTTTAATGTAACGTCCCAGGCCTTCCGCAATGAGGATGAACAAAAAGGGAGAAAGGGGATCCCCCTGACGAATGCCTCTTGATGGCGAGAAAGGCTTTGAAGGTACGCCATTCACTAGGATGGAGAAGAAGGTGGAAGAGGTAAGTTGCAAGACCCAGCTTATCCAAGCGTGGTCAAAGCCAAAGGATACAAGGACAACTCTGATATAGTGCCAGCTAACCCGATCGAAGGCTTTCGAGAGGTCAAGCTTGATAAGCATGCCTGGAGTTCTTGAAGTCTTGAGGGAGTGTATGATCTCATGAGCCAGGATGACGCTGTCCATAATTTGCCTTCCTTCTACATAGCCTGACTGCTCCTTGGAGATGAGGAACGGCAAGATGGGCTTGAGTCTAGTAGCAATGACCTTCGTTATAACTTTATAAATGACGTTGCACAGGGCTATGGGTCTAAACTGTTTAGGATTGGTGACACGTTCTTCCTTCGGAATGAGGGTGAGGAAGGTAGCGTTGAGGGCTGGTAGTACTAGGCCTGAGGCTCTTGATTCTTCAACTGCTTCCCACACGTCCCTCCTGACCAGGTCCCAACAATGGTGGAAAAAATCCACGGTGAACCCGTCTGGTCCTGGAGCTTTCCCTGCTGGCATTGTTTTTACTGCCTGGTCGACTTCTTCTTGAGTAATGGGTCGGGTCAGGGCTGCATTCTGTTCTGGTGTGACAAGGGCTAGTATATGGCTCGTTACTTTCCTGATTGCCTCCGTTCTGTCCTGCTGCGGTTCGGTTAGAAGGTATTGATAGTAGCTGAGCAGTTCCTCCTCAATTTTGGAGTGTTCCCTAGTTAGGTTGCCTTGACCGTCTTCCAGGTGCGTGATCCTATTGACATGTCTTCTGTGCATCATGGCTCTGTGAAAGAATTTTGTGTTTTTCTCTCCTTCTTTGAGCCACTGTACTCTGGACTTTTGCTTCCATAAGATTTCCTCCTACTTTCACCTTTCTTCCAGTTGCGTCTGAAGCTGTTCCTCCTCTGCCTTTAGTTCAGTGGTTCGTGCTCCTGAAATGAAGATTTTTTGGATCTCCTCCAGCCTGTTTTCTATGGCCTTTATGTTCTAAAATATATTACCAAAGCAGTGCTTGTTCCAAAGCTTTAGCTGTTGCTTGAAGTTCTTTAATCACTGTTGGAGCTTATACATACAGGTGCCATGGTCAATTTCTGCCTATTCCCACCAGGAGGCGGCTAGTCTCTTGAAGTCCGGATGCGTTAGCCAAAATTTCTCAAAGCGAAAGGGCTTGTATCTGGGAGGTTCCCCCAGATCAAATTGCAGAGCCAGGGGCCAGTGATCTGAGCCTGCTTTTGGTAGAATGAGGCTCTCCAGATGAGAGCCTGATTCCATTATTTCCTCTGTTACCAAGAAGCGATCCAGTCGACAAGCAATGTGTTGGGTGCCTGATCTACGATTGGACCAAGTGAAGATGCCATTGCTATTTTCAATATCTACTAACTTTAAATGATCAATGAGGGTTTTGAACTTACCGTTGTCTTGTTCCAGCCTTTTGATGCCTCCAGTTTTTTCTTCTAAGGTCAGGATCATGTTGAAGTCGCCTCCCAAGATCCAATTCAGGGTTGCTACCAGATTCTTGATCAGCTCGAGTCTCTGCATGAATTTGTCTTTGTCCTGGCTGCTTTGTGGCCCATAAATATTCGTGATGGCACCTTCCTGGTTCGTTCCCATCACCTCAAAGTGGGCCGTGATGGTGCCTATAGTTGTAAAGGGCTTGCTGATAGTTATGCTTGAAGGGTTCCATAGGATGGCCAAGCCACCTGAGGCTCCTATGGAGTCTATTGTGATGGAGTTACATTCCCGCCATATGCGTTTAGAAATTGTTTCAACTTCTGTTCCTCGACATTTAGTCTCCTGGAGCAGCAGTATATCTGGTCTCTCTGCTATGATGCATTCTCATAGTATCCGGTGCTTGGATCTACCATTTAGTCCTCGGATGTTCCATGTGATGATTTTCATCATTAAGAGGTGGGTGTTGAGTGGAGGTATCCCTCTGATAGCTTGTGTATCTGACCAGAGTTTATCATGAGGTTACCTGCTTCCTTTATCAGTTGCTGTGCAGTTTTCCTCCCTCGCCGTTTATTTTCTCGAAGAGCTCTTTTTGTGCCAGAGTGCAGGTCCATCGCTATACCTAAGCGTGCCGCTGACCCTACAGAGGAGTTAAGAAAAACCTTGTGAACCTTGCGGAGTTGGTCTTCTGGGAGGGTCTACAGGTTCTTCTGATTCAGAGCCTCCTCCATCTTCTCTAGATCTATTCCTACCAAATCCCAATCGTCTAGCGCCATTGGGGTGTCTCCATCGCCTTCTCCTTTATCACCCAGGTGGGTTTCGCCTGTCGAAGGATTGAGATCAGGATTTGGCTCTGTTGTTTGCGGCTGCTGAGGGTTTTTGTGCGGGTCTTGAACTTCTTCGTCCTCGGGGAGCTGCTCCAGGATTTCATAAGAGTTCTTGGTGGCTATGCCTTGCTTGTGCGCCACTATCTGCGTCCTTGGTGGGTTCCTTCTTTTTGTTGGTACTGTGGTGAAGCCGTCTTTCTACTGGGTCTCGTTTGCTTTCACTGGTGGCTTGAGGATGGGGCAGTCTCTATAGAGATGTCCATGTTCATGGCATCTTCTACATCTAAATGGTATATGCTTGTAGTCCAGAGTTTGCAGCCAGTCCTCATCTTGGTATTCTAGGGTTACCGCTCCTGGCAGTGCTTTGGATATGTTCATGTAAACGCATATCTTAGCGTATGAGGTATATTTTCGCTACCTCGTGGCTTCTGAAGCTTTCACATATTGTCCTATGGTATTCCCAATGCCCATGAAAATCTCTTCTAACCAAAAATCATGTGGTAGTGAGTATAGGCGTATCCAGACCGGGGCCATGGTGAAGTCTTCTTTGTCCGGGCTGAATCTTTCTGTCCAAAAGCGGAGAAACAGCCCTGCCGAATTGAAGAAGTAAGGTCCATTTTCAAAGATTTTGTCTTTGTCTTCCAGGTTGTAGAGAATGATGGTAAAGAAACCCTTGGAGCTGAGTTGCAGCTCATAATCTCCCTTAGGGTTCAACCAATGCTTGATCCATTTGTATAGGTCTCTCTCTGCTGGCCAGAGCCCTAGAAATTTTCCTATGAGGGCATGCTCTCTCATAAATTACATATGCTCTCCAACTCTGGTTGAACTGATGAGGTATTTTGGTGGCTTCTCCATTTGTGGGATGCATTGGCCTGGTTCCCAGCTTCTCGGTGGCCTTGGTTGAGAGGTTCCTGCTTTTGTGTCCATTTCCGCTCGAGGATTCTTCTCTCTGGCTAAGATCTGGTCCCTGAGCTGCGATGGTGGCTCAAAAGTGGGTCGCATTAGTCGTGCTCCCGGTTTGTCGTTGGCCGCAACATTGCGGTAAGAGGGGGGTTTCCCCCCCTCTTCAGTGGCCATACTCTTGTGGAAGTGAAGGCCGAATGGGGCTGTCGCGTTGGTGAATTTGCACGGGGAGGACTGTGCTTGGAGCCTGTCTATCGATCTTACGCATCGGCTAGGGTTTTGCAGAGCGCTCGCTCATTCTCTCAGCCCCTTTTCATCTCCTGGATGATTTGTTAGTTCTATTTTCTTTCACGTATTTTCCCTTCTTTTGAAATTTTACAATTGTGATTTTACAGATCTGAATGGATGTCAAGACTACCACCATATTGGATGTTTCACCTATAGTAGAATTTAAATAGACTCTATGTACCTTATGAAGTTTTTCTAGGGGGAGGGATTGCAAATCATGTTTATAATACGCCTCATCAATTTTTTTCAGATATGTTTATGTTAGTTTGTTTTCATCTAGCTACATTGTTAGGTTGTTGTTGTCCTTTGTGAGTTGATATTACTCATAGGGGACCTTTCTTTTTGGTGAGGTGATTTTCTCCAATATGAGATCCATGATTTCTTTGGTTTTACCTTTGTTACTACTCTTACTTAGATAGTGACCGGGATCTTCCACTACTTGGGTGTTTGAGAGCTTATTTAGGACTTCATAGGATTTTATTATGGATGAATTTCGATTTGTTCTCGAGGTGAGTTTTTTTTATGGTTTCTTCTCCTACCTTGAACTTGTGTAAAACTATCTTTTGGATTTTCATTGAATCCTTCATTATTTCTAGGTATAGCATTTTAGGGGAAATCCCTAAACAAGTGTTCATGTTCATGACACTTTCAACATTTGAAGGGGATATGTTCATAGTCAATGGTTTCAATCCATTTTTCATCTTCATACTCTAGGGTGAGTGAATTGGGTAAATGATTATCTATGTTCATGCAGACACATATTTTGGCATAGGAAGTGTATCTTTTGTGATGCGTTGCCTAATAGGATTTGAAATAAACACCTAGGGTATTTCTAATGCTTGTGAGGATTTTCCCAAGCCAAAAATATTTAGGTAGTGAATAGAGTCTGATTCATACTAGATCATAGGAGAAATCTTCTTTTTTTGGGCTAAATCGATTTGTCCAAAATATGAGGTAAAGGCAATCACAATTAAAAAAGTAGGGTTCATTTTCAAAGATTCGATTTTTGTCTTCAATATTATAAAATATAGTCATAAATAAATTGTTTAATCATAACTAGAGCTCATAATTCCCTTTGGGATTCCACCAGGTATTGATCCATTTGATAAAGTCGCGTTTTGAAGGCCGTACTCCTAAAAAATTTCTAATTAGAGCATGATCTTTCATAAATTATGTATGTTCCCCTACCCTGGTCAGCTTTACCACATACCTTGGTGCCACAATAGCTTGAGAATACACTTACCTGCTTGTCAAACATGAGTCATCTTTGGATGGAAGGATTTAGGATTCTCTTCCCATTTTCATCTTTTTTTGGAGAATCCGGTCTCGGAGGTGGGGTGGCATCTCGAAAGGATGTCGCGAGCTATGATATTCAGGTGGTATGTTTACTACCACATTGCGGTGAAAGAAAATAGAGTGTAGGTATGCAAGATGCGATAACTGCAGTGGTGGATGCTGAGAGGATAAAAAAAACCTGAACGTAACCAACATCAAAACCCTAGCAGAGTGTTTTCTACTCCAATATAGAAGTTGCATATTTCATTTATATAACTTGTATAAACTATATAAGATAATTTATGATCAAATGGATATATTAACAACATCTAACTTCTCATCTAAAATCCACAACATGAATGTAGTCATTAATTTTATGAGTTTTATGTGATATATAACCCTTAAATATAATTCAACATTTTACACATCCATTATCATCATAATCTTCTAATATTGTGCATTTTCTATTTAAGTTGATATAATACTCAAGAGTTTTTGTCTCTTCATTTAGATATAAGAAAAAATAAGATATTAGGGTAATATGATAACAAATTCACATTAATAATTAATGCAATTCAATATATTTAAATTAAAAATGTATATAATTATGATATTTTTTAAAAATATAAAAAATGTCAAATTTCCCTAGTATGATTGGTTTTTAAGAGTTTCATTTATAAGGCAATCTAGACTTTCTTTTGTTGCTCACCATTGGACTTTGTATTGTCTTGCACACCTTTCGTTCTATTCACATCGTTTGGTTTTGCATATCCATGGAATGAAGTTTAAACCGTTCAAAATTTTAATTTTCTTAAAAATATTAAAACTTTTAAAATTTTCAGATTCTTTTTTTTTATAAAATAAAGGAAAAAAAAGAGATCCAGTATAAACTTAAATATTTTTTTAAAGATATTAATTTAAGTGAAATTATAATTTTTTGTTGTTTAAATTTTATTTTTGAATTCACAAATAGATTTAAAGCCTTGAAAAACTCTCACTACACTAGAATTATACAGATTTAACCATTTAAATATGCAAATTAAATAATTCAAATATGCAAATTCAACAATTGTTGAATATTATTACCCAATATATTACATGGACATTTGGCTCATTTATTGTATTGAAAATAGCCAAATACTTTACAGTCAAGTATGAAGAGATATTATCACCTTAAAATTAAAGTGATGTTAAATTAAATAACATTACAATAAAATAATTAAATAATTACATATATATTTACATAATAATATATAAATTAAGATTTATTTAATAAAAAATTTGATCCTTTTAAATTTTAAATAATTAATAAATTTAAATTTAAAATAAATTTATACTAATAAATAACAACCCAAAAACAATTTTAATTAATTATTACTAAGTTAAAAAAAAATATTCAATATAACATAACAGTAACATCGATTGTATTATAACATAAGAGTAACATAAGGCTCTTTACCATTTACTCTATTTATAAAAGTTGTCAAGGTGGAAAACTTTAATCCATGAGATCTCCCACGTCATTATATATTTAATCGATGAGGTCTCACCTCTTCATTATATATGAAACATTTGTGGTAGATTCATATTCTATTATGGTGTGCTAAGGTGGTTTTCATGTTTAGTTACAAGTGCTATGAGATAAAGTGTCATGAGATAATGTTGAATCTTTTAAGATCAAATGTATTGGATAAGTTCTGGAACTAACTAATGAGTTCTTTGTAGGGGGTGAATTCAAGTTAATGATGGTTTCTCATGATACATTAGTGGCAATGCAAATATGAAAAAATAATAATTTGTTAAGAGGGAGTGTTCAATGTACTTTTACAATGAATTTGAATATGGTGTAAGAAGATGAAACTTAGAAAATTGAATTAGATTTCCGAATATACAACTTTTATTCATAAAAACTGTGAATAATTATGTCATATAAGGTATATGTTTTTGTTCGTGAAAGTAACTTTTATGCTTATGCGGTGTATTTTTTTGAAAATTTATAATATTAAATTTATATATTTTTTAAATTATCAAAGTCAATATATCCTTGAAATCACAATATCTTTTGTTTGTGCATGCTAAGAGGGCCTTAACATAATCAAAAGTTTTTTTTTTTTATCAGATCGTAGACATCAATCTCGTCTAGTGTGGTATATAACCCATTCTAGAAATGGTTAAGCCAACAAACATTTATAGAATAAATAAGAGAGGTATGTATTCTAGGATTTTGATATATGTGAAGACAAAAATAGATTAAAAGTAGTAAATAATATTAATTTAAAAAAAAAAACTATATATTTGGAATATGCATAGCCGACTCTATCTATGTCTGTAGCTTCGTCAACAACTGAATTGTTTAGCTTATAGAAAAATAACATCAAAGAAAGATATATAGAAAGGTATTCACAAAAATGGAGGTTTTTATCAATTTGCAGATCGAACCACGAGGCTTGTCATCCCAAACCTAAATTTGAGTCAGCCAAGTTAGCATACACATTCTCAATCCCACCCAAAAATTTTGAATTCAAAATAATGCATGTGCATTATTAAGAGCTTGCATGTGTTTTTAATAGCGCACATGTGTTTTTAAGAGCACACACTTGCTCTATGGATGTGGATGTGCTCTAGGAACATGCACACATTCATAGGAGCACACACATGCTCCTTTAACCTATTTTTATTGCCCACTACCCCCTCCCTCCCAATCTCTCTTTGTCTCTCTCTGATATCTACTCCTCTCTCCTAAATATAACCCCCTCCAATATCTCTCCATCTCTCCTCCTCCCACACTCCTATACATGGTAAGACTTATACATGGAAAGACCTAGACACCAAAAGGCATGGAAAGACCTAGACCTAGACCTTACCTTAACATGCCTCAGACTATCACACCAACTCACTCTCTCTCCTCCCCCCATCTCTCTACAAGACTTTGTTCAAACAACCTCATTTTTGCATATTCATAATCTACTTCTTCTAGGCCCACAAAATCATTGAACTAGTCTAAGTGTTTTTGGGTTGACACATTGCCTTCAACATCATACAACTTAATCCTTTGATTATATTCCCAGGGCAAATCATGTAACTGAGCAAGTAGAACAAGAGGGGAAAACCTAGCTTCCATGGCTACAGTAAGAACTTGAAGTGGTTGATTGTTCTGAATAGGAGTCACTGTGTGTTTAATAGAGGCATCTGAAATTAAATCTTGGAACCTCTTCTCATCAAAGACGACTTCGTTCAAACTGGACTCATATTTAGTTCTGAATAGAGTTTTCTCAAATTTCAAATCAAAATCAAGGTATTCAATGATTTTCACTCCATCTTTGGGAAAATATAGATATCTCTCTAGACACAAAATTGGCCTTATTGGCCTTTCTTTTCTTTTGTGTAAAATTTTATCAGGATTAGACACATGGATTATTGCTTTTGGCTCTGGATTTCTCCTAGTATGAATTCTTTTGGGAACCAAGACTTCTCTCTCAAACTACTTTATGTTATTGGTATCTTTACAATGGAGTCACCAAGGTAGATTTAGTCTCAGCCAATAAGGTGTCTGATTCACTATCACCCTCAGGAATCAAATCTAAATCTTCAAGTCATTCTTTTCCCAAGGAAGATTTCAATTTTGTCCCTGAAAACAACGCCAAAATGTTAGAACTCTGTAAATTTGTTTGGATGATAAAAAAATGATAGAGGTAACCTACAAACCACTTTAGAGTTGGGTACTATCCTACTCAGCTCAGAGAGGGATATCTCTTGCCACTTGAACTTTAATAGACAAGTTTTCTTTAACAAATCACTGGCTAGGTTTTGTTGTTTTGAAGGGTTTTATAATTTTGTTGGCAAATAAGGGGAGGGACACTTAGGGATATGGACTTAAGCTTATAAAAAACAATGGAAGAATTGATTGGTCAGTAGATCTCTCCAAAGGATGAAGGCTAAATGAGGCGATAAATCTAAGCTATAAATTGAAATTTGCAGAGTGCACGAAGAAACGAAAAACATGTAACTGTATCAAAGCATTAAATAAATGAATTCCGAAATAGTTAGGAAGAACATAACATAGTTTAAATTGCTTAAACCGAGAGCATCATAAGATGAAGTTTGGGCCTGTAACTATCCAATTTAAACAAAATACAGTGTAAATGGAATCATAAATACAAGAAATACATACAAAGAGAGGAGACAAAACTAATACCAGCACCATTAGAATATTTTCATGGAAACTTCAAGACTTCTGCATGTGTATTCTATTAAGCTTCAGAGAATTACATTCAAGTTCCAAATAGCTAAAATCATGTATTTTCACTTATGCCAACCTCTAATACATTTGGAACTCCTAATATTTATACAATTTAAGTTCCTTTGGTTTTGAAATTGATTACAATGATCAAAATGAAACATTTCGGTTTTGAAATCATTTACAATGATTAAAATAAGATGTTTCAGTTTGGGAACTGATTGCAATGATTAGCAAGAAAACGTTTCATGGTCTAGTTTCTAGCTCCTATGGCATTACATTTTATTTCTTCGCAACTTGTTCTTCTCTGGTCTTCCACGTGATCTTCCATCGTCAGTGACATTTGGACATCATCTACTGGACCCTGGAAAATTTCATTTTGTCTTACCCAACCTGACTATCTCCTTCCATTGCAAGTCAAAAGGGATATCATAATCTGTCATTTCCTTTATCAAAATCTCCAGGTCAATGTAGGAAGCATATGACATGACTAGAAATAGAAACTTGACTGCTTTGAACTGATTCAAAATTTCAAGGTCTGTAATTAGATGTTCAACTAATGTATCTCCTTTCATATTTTACTCCAGGGTTTCAAACTTGGAGTGATCCATTCTGCACTAATTCAAGCGAGCATTGTATTCTTCCTCATCATATAAGTTTCTATTGCCATCCCAAAATGGTGGAAGGCTTTTGATAAAAAATTCTTCAAACAAAACTTTGAACTCCTATACACTCTATTCCATCTGTGTTGCCTTGGTTTGGACTTATTTCAATAGGTTATGTTTAGTAATAACTTTCATGGCCCAGATAATCAATGTAGTTCTTTCTTTAACTCCAATAGTATGAAGTTCTACAGTAGGAATGGAGTTGAATAGATTTATGACATTCTGGGCCCATTCTGATGGTTTCTTTACTAAGGTTTCATTCACAACAATGAACCTGCTCCTGCTTGTGATGGCTATACTGTCTTTATCGTTAATGAAATTCAAATATACTTTGAACTTGGCAGCTTCAACAACTATAGAGTCCCATATGATATGCTTTACCCTCTGCAACAAGCCTTTGCCTCTTAATCTCATATTCAATTTAACTATCATTTCTTACAATACTTCATTCTCCTTTTGAAATTGAGCCATTCTTTCATCCATTGCCTACATCTCCTACTTCAATTTCTCTATGCTTCCTTTTAACCCTTTGATTTATCCTTCTTTCAGGCTAACTTGTGACAAAGCCTGGACAAGTCCTTCATTGTTTGACCCAGCTTCTGCAACAGGAGCTACAACTATAACCCTGTTTAGAAATTTTGTGTACTCTTGTGACCATTTCACCTTTTCTCATTCTAGCTGCAACACTCTAGCCTTGTAGTCCAATGTCTCTTGACGAAGTGTTTCCTTCTCTTCTTCTAGAGAAACCAATTTTATTTTTTGTGGATGCTCTGTGGAAGACATTTTCAATTTCTTCTTCAATCTTTGAATTAATTTGTATTTTTGATCCAATGAGGATTTCAAATCTTGGGGGACTTCAGATTCCAGCCTCTTGACCTAAGTCTACCAAGCTCTTCTAGATGATTTTTCCTGCCTAAATTTTCCTTCCAATTTCATTGCATAAGATGACATCTTTGAATTCTTCAACCTTAAACTCAGGTAATTAGAATACAACATATCATTGGTATGCTTATGGAATTTGTCTTTGTTTGGAGCACTGATATTGTCATATCTTATCTTTATCTTAGAGACTTTGTCTTCATATGCAACTGCAATGTTAAAGGTTCTCTTTTCAATATCCCTCACTGTGAAAAGAGAAGATTTATGATGAGAAATATTTTCTTCTTCATGGACTAAATCCCTCATCTCACCCAGAGCTATGTTCCCCTTCTCGGCATACTATTTTTCCAGATCTTCTTTCGATTGCTAAACTGCTTCAGATGTTTTATCAAAGATGTATTTCTTGTTGCTAAAGGTTCTTGAGCCACCTTCACTTTGGAGTTTGCTTTCCTTTTCAACCTCTATAGTGCTAGTACCAATTTCCACCATATCCATATTTACTTGTTCTCTAGGCTCTTCCTCTTCTAAATCCACTATCTGTGGAGACTGTGTAATTTTCATCTTCTTAGGAGCAATTTATTGATCATTGGTGCTCATGGTCTTTGAAGTTCTTCTCTTGTTGTAAAAACTTATCTTAGTAACTTTGGATATCATTTTCTGAGAAGCTTTTTGTGTTTGAATTTGTTGTAGGGTTTCCTCCACTTGTTGTGTTTGAGTTGGTTGCAAGATTGCTTCCATATCAACATAGACTTCTAGATTTTCTAGCTTATCAAAACCCTCAACTTGTTCATGCTCATAAGGGGCATGTTTTTCATCAATATTCCTTTGGATATGATTTGACGTGGATCATACCTTCTTCCTTGTAACTGTGAAAAACTGAACTATTTGAGCTTTTCTTTAATTTGAGATAAAGATGATCTGGATTTCACAATGAAAGGGCCAACAATAAAAGGGAACTTGAGGTTAGAGGCTTTCTACAATTTCAAGAAATACTATGTCTCAGATATAATTATTTCCCTAATGAATTCAAGGGAAAATATTCTAGGGGTCATAAAAATAGGTAATAGATAAGGGGATTCATGACAACCATAAACCCAAATTACTGTTGAGTGCATGAATAGTACCTAATCCCCCACTCTGTTATTTGTATTTGGCTGCAGATAGCTCCTCATGTAATCCAGAAATATAGGTAGGCTAGTGTTGAATATCAAACTATAAACTTTGGACATGACTTTGTTGATGAATATGAGCAATGGAATCCTTTTACATTCAGTTGATGTGAATGTTGGTTCATTAAATTCTCTCTTATTGGTTTTCAGGAAAAATTTCAACGGATAGGTGTAGTATCTAAAATGTCTTAGAGAGAGAAAATTCACTAGCTATTTATGGATGTTATCAGCTATGAATTGATCAAAAATGATACAGACTGAGAGACCAAACTCTAACTTAAAAATGATCAAAAGAAAAACGAGCATGACTTTGACTATGTATTTGTCATTGTCTAGACCTAAAACTTGACTCAATAGGATGCAAACACATTAGAATTCAATAGCCATTATATTCACATTCATTGGCAAAGACAGACTCTCTAGAAAAATGTTTGGGTTTTACAATTGTCTGCAAAAATAGATCTCGGAAGTCTAATGGACATTCTTTTTATACCCTAATTAGATTCTCTTCGTTGAAAGGTTCAAAAGTTGCAGAAAATGACTATGGTATGCTAACAAACTCTCAAATTGATAGAATCTCTACCCTACACATGACCTCAGACCCTCATTTATTCACAACGACTCTTTCTTCATGGGAATATTTTTCGGTGCACCAACCTATAAATTTGGGAAAAAGGAAAGAGATTTCGACAGCATAAGGGACTATGGTGGTCTGGAATGCCTCAAGCAACAATATGCACCTTCCTACTTTATCGGACAAGTTGCTTATGGACACAAAGATGGGAGAAATGGTGATTTCAGTATAAAAAACGTTTGAATCTCGGTCAATTAGGGCTTCTTCATTTTCCCCAAGATATTGTTTTATTACTGAGGTTATGATAGGATCTGTTGGAACATGTTTAATTTTGAGAGTTCAAGCTTTAGATTTTTCCTCTAAGAAATAAAAATTTTACCCAAAAAGAAGCAAAAAGCTTAGACAATTATTTTGGGAATTCACCCTTTGGAGGATTTCTATCAAACTACACCCAAAATGCCCGAATGACAAACCACCAAAGTACTTAAGGTTAATTCAATGTTTAAAACATGATAAAGTAAAATATAAAAGTTAGTAATAGGAGATTAACTTCTTCATGAATTTAACCTTTGGGAGATTTATACCTTAATTGTATCCAACAATCACAAACATCGAGGTATTAATGATATGAATGATTGGCTAAAGCTTAACTATTTGGATTGTGATTAGTCATTTTTATTCAGCGAAGAGCTTACAGATTTTGTTTGTTACATGCAGACCAATTTGACTTATTTAAGTATTATGGCGCCACTAAAGGTTGTGAGGAAACCCGATAGACCAGATTCCATAATCTAGCTAAACTAGTTTGGAAGCCAGATAAACTAAGAAAAGGGGCTAAATAGACAGGAAAGAAGACCACAAACTCTCTGGAGCGCTAATTACCTAAAGTGGAAGATCTGACGCTGCATATCCTTTTGATTCGGACGACTAGGATTTACTTCAGAACTCTGGGCTTCGGGAGTTCTTGCTTCACATATCTAACTTTCTTTCGAGGTGATTATTCCCGAAGTGGAGGATATCTTGTCATTTGTCCTCTTGATTTCAATGGTGAGGATTTACTTCGGAACTCCGGGCTTTGGGAGTTCTCTCTTCACACATCCAACTTTCTTTTGAAGTGGTTATCCCCAAAGTGGAGGATCTCCTTCCACGTGTCCTCTTTGATCAACAGTCCAGATGGGCTTCTGGTCTTTGAGAGTTCTTTACTCATCACTGCTTGCCTCCTCCTAGAGTTTGAAATAGCCGAATATGGGGATCGTCTGAAACATGACCCTTGCTCATATCGACATACATGAATTGCATGAAATCCACTCTACATTATCTACACATGACCAAGAGTTGTGACCTCGGCTTAACTTTGGGTGCTTATCTCACTTTGCAAAGATTGACAGTCGAATTTTAATGGATCATGGAAATCAACGACTCGCGTGTATTCAACATGCCAAAGTTGCATGAGGTCTAGCACCAGACGAAAGCCCCAGATTTAATGATCAAGCACCACGCATCCTTCTCCATCGGACGATCATGATTTACTTCAATACCTCAGGATTCGGGAGTTTTAGCTTCTCTGCTCTCGCTTTCATCCAGAGTGTTTTCTCCCGAAGTCCAGTATTTTTTCCACGTTTCCATCCAAATATAATGATTATTATTTACATTGAAAATTTGGGCTTCGGGACCTCAGGGATTCCCCTCTCATTTTCCTCCAAAGTACTTTGTCCTAGAGTTTCATATCAGGCACCACACATTCTCAGGAATGGACAATCAATATTCACTTCAGAAATCTGGGCTTCGAGATTTTCGCCTTCCCCTCTCTCGTTTTCCTCTGAAGTAGTCCATAAATCCATGCCATGTGTCCTCCTCAGATCAACGATTGTCCTTCACTTTAGAGCTCTAGCTCTACACGTAGACTACCCCGAGCTCTGAAGTACCAAAGTACGTGGCAGTCATCATTTCAGACATGTGGCGCTCTCATTAGTCATGACACCTGGCATCTAGCTAGCGCCAACACATGTCACTTCTATTTTCATGACATGTCAGCATAGTGATGTCAGACCACCACGTCAGATCATCCTCTAGGAAGTGTTCTTGTTCAGTTCCAAAGTAACTCCATCTCAAAGTGCTCTTGTAATGATCCTAAAGTTGGAAGGAAGATAAACCTTAGCGGTGGTGCTAAATTTAGCAGGTGCACCCAGATCTCAGATCGTGACCAGATCAACGAGCACGTTGAATTGCGGGGATGCAACATGCTCGAATGATAAAATTCCTGACTGGTCCTGCAATTGAAACCATGGTATAGTAAAATAGATATGTGGCAGTACTAGGTGCATTGTGGGACGAAAATAGGGTTACTTAAAACCACCCCCTCGCACCCCCAAAAAATAGAGAACCCATCACACTTTCATAGCCTCTCACCCCTCTCCACCTGTCTCCCACTCCTACTACACATCACCTCCCGACATACTCACCACCTTCCCATAACGACCTCGCATTGAGCTAGTTGTCCAATCTCCATCGCCACGGCTTCAACCACAATCATTTACACCAGTAAACTCATTGCAGGTGATAGATGACTCGAGACACCTAGCAATAGAGGATCAACACACCGCCAATCATCTCAAGATTTAAAGGAACGATATTTTAAGAAGATACCACATTTAGCAGCAAAGACCAACCACGCAACAAAAGCCAAATACGGATCATCAACAGATGAAATCAAATTAAATCCAACTAAATTTAAAGATTCCTATGATATACATTCATAACCGAACCATTTCTTTTAGAGATCATTGTAATCGATTTCAAACTGAAACGTTTCTTTCAGAGATCATTGTAATTGGTTTCAAACCAAAACGTTTCTTTCAGAGATAATTGTAATTGGTTTCAAACTGAAGGAACTCATATGGTATAAATATTAGGAGTTCTGAATGTATCAAGGGAAGGCTTGAAGCCCAACATGGGCTGCTTCCTATTAGATGTAATAGAGAAAACTCTCCTTTTTTTAGTATTAATACAAGTGCATATAGAGATTCCAAATTTTGTTTAGTTTGAGTTATGTTCTTCTTTTGTATTTCCATACCTATGAATTTCCTTATGAAATTCCTTGATAAGTGATTGATTGCAAATTAGTATCACAACTACTATAATCATATTATAAGATCAATTCGTTAATCAAGCAATTTTTCCTCTGTATTTACTATAAGTAATAGAAGACCTGCAAGCTATTTGAATTACTGTATTTTATATCTTGTTTAAGGGTGTGCTCTCTACTTTTATTCTACTGCAAAGAAGGTGAGATTCATCTACAATTGATGCTGTCCTTTGTTTAACAGTTTTTTAATTTTCTCCCACACCATTTGATATTATAATTGTGACTCAGACAAAATAATATAGCCTCTATCATGTCCTATTATTAATTTCATTTAAGGATAATTTCTCGTATAACTAAAGGTAGGAAAGCACTCTTTAAATCATTCTCTTTAAACATTATTGATGCCTGACATTATTCTTTGAGCCTTAGAATCAATATCAAGAACAACAAGATCCATGGTTGTGATGAAAAATACTCGGAAAAGAGTGAAAATGGCGCGTAGTTGGTGTACTATTGAGATGCAATTGAAAGAGGGTGGTCGTGCCAAGGTTCAAACGGTCCAGTGTTTGAAATAATAATAAAATAAATAACAATATGCCCTTTTATACTTTTCCAAATTTAGAGGCATGAGAAAATGGTTTGGGGCAACTCGCTTTTCACCCTGAAATGCACTTGGTGGTGCCACGTAACCTCGAATGACAAGCATGTTTTAAATTTCAAGGCCACTCTCCAAAATTAACCCTCATGCAAATTCCCCCCCCCCAAAAATAATCCTTGACCATTGATCTTGAGAATTGACGATCTGCGTTACATCGGGCCCCACCAGCTTAGTGCCCCTACCATATTTAGCCCCTTCCCTAGTTTATCAGGCTTCCAAACTAGTTTAGCATCTCGCTAGATCCTGAAATCTTGATTTCACATAAAAATTTGAATGGTGACTAACATTCCCTATTGAAGCACAAAATCACTAATGGTGACATACTCGAAAGGGGTTGAGAAGTCTAGATAACGATTCAAGGAGGTCAAAGAGCCTGCTATCCATCAACTCCTAGTGGAAATTATGTTCTGCAATGTCCCTGCAAAGTTCAAAGATAAACTAGAGTTAGTATTCCGATAACTATAGTGGAGAATTCTACTCGGTCACCTTCCTAGAGGTGTGCATTGGAACTTATGAGCTACTTGTTGTGGAATTTTTGTGATTTAGAGCAGGAGAGGTAGAAGTGGGGTACATTCTTACCGTGGTCGAGGATGGGGCATTTAAATTTTCTTTTATGTGATTAGAAGGAATTTCCTCTTCCAAAATTGTGGCATAATCCCAAATATACTCCTCACACTTTCTCATTATAGGGGAGGAGGAAAGTGGAGAAGAATATGAAAGATTGGATGAAGGGATAGGTGAAGAGAGATGTCCTATAGAGCCATAGTAAGACCTAAAAACTATATTCGGTTGGCATATTTGACAAATAATTTATCTGAGGGAAGGAAAAAATAACCAGAATGGGGGTTGGAAAGGACTAGAAACAAGCATAGAATTGAAGACAAAGGAGAAGAAATTGATGGAGGTGAAGAAAAGTTTACCAGTGGGAATAAAAATGATAATGGAATTGAGTTAGGGCTAAGTTAAATGAGAAATGGTGAGGTTCAAGGTCCATTAAAGAGACATTCCACTACCATAAATGGTAGTCACCATATCTATACCAGACTTGATCATGCCAACTACTGAAATGACCTGAGACTTAATGCAACACATGAGAAATAGAGAATAGATGAATATGTTGCATAAATGCATCATCTTGGGAAGGAGGAAAGTACGTGGAGGGGACATCAACATCCAAGTGTTTTGATGTCTTCTGGTGATAGGTGGCACCCCATTTGGCTCTCCAACATGAGGGGTGTATTTCTTTCTCCGTAAATGAACCCAAATATCTTATGGTTGTTTCAACCATTTCCACCAGATTTTTGGCCCCATCACTTTCTTCAATAGAAAAGGATCCCATATCCCACAACCACCTGAGATATTTGGTTTCCAAATATTTTCCCAATTGGAAAAGGCCCACTTGTGACCCTCTTTGGTACCCTGCCAAAGGAATTTACTTTGAATTTCGCAGATAGTGTTTAGTATAGACTTTAGGGCAGCTGCGGAAAAGAGTTAGATAGAAATTGCTCGGAGGAAAAAATTGAGGATAATGAGATGACCATCGAGGTTAAGGTATTTGATTGTATAATAGGTTAAACAGTTGATTAAGGATTGAATGAGTGATTCCCAAAAACTTTTATTCTATGGATTATAAATCAAAGGGATACCCAAGTATTTGGATGGAAGGGAACTCCTAGGAAAACCAAGGTTATTAGAGATGTGAATTTGGATGGATAGACGAGTATTGAAGAATCAAATTTGGGACTTTTCATAATTTATGGAGGTACATGAAGACTCACTGAAGTTATTGATAATTTCATAGGTATTTAGAGCCTCCTTGGAAGTGGGGGAATCCATCATCATGGTGTTATCAACAAAATGGCTATGGCATATAGTTGCTTGAATATCATGAAGGGGAAGGCCTCAGAGAAAGCCATATAATATATATTCCTTGATATAATGGCTAAGGCCTTCACCCATGATAATAAATAGAAAGGGGAAGAGGGGATCCCATTGAAGGATACCTTTGGAAGGGGCAAAGGTATTAGAAGGGGTGTCATTAGCCAAAATGGAGAAGACATAAGTAGAATTTAGATTGAGAATCTAGTTGACCCACTCATTGAAAAAATTGAAAGCTAAAAGGAGAGACACGATATACTGCCAGCTAAGTTTTTCAAAGGCCTTTGAGAGATCTATATTGAGGATCATTCCCAGAGTCTAGGTGGATTTCAAGGAGTGAATGACCTTATGAGATAGAATCATGTTGTCCATGATTTGACGTCCCTTTACAAAACCGGATTTATCTTTTCAAATAATACAAGGAAGAAGAGGTTTGAGTCAGAGACTGATTACCTTGGTTATTTTATTGTATATGAAATTGTAGAGAGTGATCAACTAGAACTTCTTGGGATGGGAGACCTTCTCCTCCTTCAGAATTAGAGTGAGGAAAATTTCATTGAATTCCTTTAGGATGCCACCCAAAATGAGAGAATGTTCCACTATTTTGCATACTTCTTCATGGACCATTTTTTCAACAATGATGGAATAATTTAGTCATAAAACCATCACGACTCGACGATTTCCCAATTGGAATATCTTTAATTACTTAATAAACTTCTTCAATAGTGATCAGTCTAAGTAGAACTTTGTTTTGTTTGTGGGTAATTAGAGATCGAATATGTTGAGTGATATTATCAATATCCTTTGCATGATCTAGGAAGGGTTCAATTAGTAAGTCCTAATAGTAGCTTTACAAGTTCATTTTCAATTCTCTTGTGATCCAATAACTACTAGCCTTGATTATTTTCTATTCATGTGATGTTATTGACATATATTCTCTATATGGATCGATGAAATAATTCAGTATTCTTTTCAACCTGTTTTAACCATTGTATCATGTATTTCTCTCTCCAAAGAATTTCTTCCTGGCAATTTCTTTCCTCCAACTACTGCTTCAAATGTTTCTCTTCTACAAGAAGAGAGGCATTGTTTCCCTAGATAATAATCTCTATTTGATTTTCTTCCATGCATTGTTAAAGATATCGTTAAGATTAAATTCTGTTATTGAAGATGTATTTGTTCCATCCTTGAAGGAATTTTTTGAATTTTTTTTACTTCTGTTGGAATTTATACATCAGAGTGTCATGTGAAACTACCACATTTTGCCACAAGATAGGAGCATTTTCCTGAAAATCTAGGTTGGAGAGAAAGAATTTTTCAAACTAAAACTACCTTCACTAAGGATATATTACTATGACAAGACAGAGTTGGATCAACTAGTGATTCGAACTTGATTCAGGGAGAGTACCTGATTCCATAAGAATTCCTTCTAACATCAAAGGTTCATATATTAGGAATATATCTAGACAACATGCCACTTGATGGGAACCTAAGTGTCTATTTAACCAAGTGAAAATGTCATAGTAAGGTTTTAATTCAATCAGGAGAAGGTCATCCACTATTTTTTGCAGTCCCTCAGTATCTTTATCCAATATGTTAACACATATTATTGTAAGGGGGGTTGTTTTCCTTAAGGAAGTGGCACATTGGTCAAAATGTGAGAAAATGGGGCTTAAAAACCAAAAAATGGTGTTTAGCCTAAGTCGGGGGGTCTAATTTGATATTTTGGAACCCATGTAGTCCCATTCATCTCATCAGATCCCTATCATCATCCACATCTACCTACGAAGTCCTCCCTGCAAGCGTCCAACAAAGCTCCAGATGGTCATGTTTAGAGTGCGGCATGTCCTGATCCCGATGTAGACAGTTCATAAAAGTGAGGCAACAATGAGACATCGTCTCACCTCATAAATGGAAAGCCAGAAAGGACTAGTAGAGAAAATATTGTGTCTAACAGGGGAAGGCATGCGCAGTTTGACTGAGAAGACACAAATACATGGCATTGGACGAGAAGCTAGAGAACACCTCTGTTGGGAGAATTTTTTATTATATGTATGTAGTTTTGATTTTTATTAGAGGTTGATGGTTGAGCAAGGCTTTGGTATTGTAAAATTTTGATAAAGTTTCCTGGTTCACTGGTTATGTAATCGGATTTGAGATTTCTTATTCAATAGAAGTCAATCTCTTTTCACCTCTTTGTAAAATCTTTGTTAAAACACTCGGGCATGGATGATCCAGCTGAGGATTGTTATGTTGTTGTAATCTATGTTTGATTGCGGTAGCATCATGATCAATTTTAATCATTCCCTTGTGTTATATTTTTCTCTCATATGTTGAATGGCTTGGGCATGGATGATCCAATTGAGTTGTCATAGCTATATCATGATGTATGTTTGATCATTGTGTTGTTGTGACTGTGTTGTCTAGGCATATTTCAGTATCTGAAACTCTAAATCCAAGAGGATCTTGTTTTTTCTAAGTTTTTCTTCCTTAGGCTGCTGGAAGACCTGATGTCCATAGAAGACCTCTACATTCTCCTAGCCATGCTTCCTCCAATTCACCTTTACTACAACTTACTGACTGAATTTGATCAAGACCTCATCTTCTTGTGCATGCTGGTCCACTTTTCTGAGTTAAAACAATATTCTCTTGAGTTTGTGCCCATTTGACCTCTTAGAATTTATTTATTGTGACATATAACCTGATGGGTACTGGTCTTACCTTCTCTGCAATCGGAGGGTCACTTCTAGTGCTAACATTTATGGCGCCATTACCGGGGAATGAATTGAATATGTTTCCCTAGGTAGAACAAAAATGAGCTTCTGATTCTGAAGGTGCATCAGATATCATAACCATTGAAGATTGCATTTGCACTTGGTGACTCCACTGTCTAGACTCCATTGTTTCAGTGTGACTACCTATGGCTACACCTGGAGCCCCTTGGGACACAATGATCAAATATGGTCTTTGATGGTGAACAAAGACCAAACAAACTCATTCTGCACATCATTCACCTAGCGACTCCATGATTAAAGGATCGATTGGTGACTCGACAGGTTCGAAATGGAAAGAATCCTGGCTCGAAGGTTTTCTCCTTTTAATTTTTTTGTTGTTCCTGGTTTTCCTAGTATTGTCCCTACTCCAAATGAATGGGGTGATTATTTTCCCATATTTAGAGAGCATAAAGAGGAAAACCATGCTCAGCATCTCCGTGAGTTTCATGAATTCATGCATCAGTGGGATATACATCATGAATATGTATTAATGAAGATGTTCATTTTATCATTAGCAGGAGATGCTCGTCAGTGGTATCACTGCTTACCCCCTACTAGCATCTCATCCCTGGGAGAATTCCATGCAACTTTCAATAGGCATTGTCAAAAGTTTTATTCATCTAAGTTAATCTGTCATAACTATTGTGAGGAGTATAGAGATGGTGTGAAAGACACAGTTCATTCTGGCGAAATAGTGAGGATGAGAGACATCCCCTGGAGGAGCTGATGGAGATGATACAATAACTTTCTGCAAGTATAGAGGAATTGAAGGTATATTTTTCTCACCACTCTTACAAATAAAATACAAAGGATATTCTGGTCCCGGAAAGAGATGTTCTTGGTATCCCTGTTTATGATGAAGAAGTGATGTTGAATACTAACCAGGAACAAACAATTGTTGATGAATATCCCAATGAAGATGACGAAGAGCAGAGATCTCCCATGGTTCCTGTTTATTATGACTATGAATTTGATTCTTGGGAGAGCCATGAAGGAGAAAAGGAGGAGCCAAATGTACAGTTTATCTCATTTTCAGAACCTATAAATGAGTAGATATCACCTGGTACCAGCCAGCTTGTGTATGAAAGCTATGAGTCAGATTCTGAGCTGGATATGTAGGATTTACAAGAGAAAACAACAGAGTCTTATCCTCTATTCACTAAATAAAAATATTATGAGGAAATCATACATCCTGGACCTGCAGAAGACACTGAGCATCAGATTGAAGAGAATATCTTTCCCACAATTCTTGTTTATGACGATTATGAGTCTGACCCCTGGGAGAGCCATGAAGAAGAAAAGGAGTAGGAAAAGGGGTTGTTTATCTCCTATCCAGAGCCTGTAAGTGAGCATCCATCATCTAAGGTCAGTCAACCTACATCAAACTCTCACCCACCTGAGCTTGCCAGAGAAATCCAACAATGTGTGAGCATATGTGTAGCAGAGAAGGCCATTTGTTATAAATTTTATGGAGTTTTCTGCTTGTCCTATGAGCCTGTGAAGGAATACATAGAGTTGTATTTCCTTCATGTTTTGAAGCCGCCCAACTTTATCTTGACCTCATCATTAGGAGGAAAGCTAGAGAATGTAACCATTATGTTGTCACAGTTGCATTCTTTTTTATCAATCATTGACAGAGTAAACAAATTCACAACTAGGAGGTTGCTTAAGTGGCTATGGTGGAAGTTTGTTTTCACCTAGCACCGTGTAAAAATTAATTAGTATAGGATGTACATAAATAATCTCCTTTGGAGCCCATGT
>ML782723.1:125226-144085 GCA_009831015.1 Picea engelmannii
TGAAATCATTGCAATAGGAAAGTGTGCTCATTGAAAATTTCAAGAATGCATAAGTATTTCGAAAACATCAACATGTTCCTATTTGAATAGCTTTATCCCTTTCCAAACCTCCACGCATGCCCCATGCAAACCTCAAAGTTTCCCTAAACAAAGATTTTAATACATGTTCAAAAGGTGTGTGCCATGAACAATATCATTAATGACACAGACCCCCTCTCTCTCCTCGGGGTTGTGCGACCTCCCGGTCTAGGATCGTTCAAAACACTAAGCTGAATTAGCTCTTTGGGCCCCTGCTGGAACCCAAAATCAATTTACACAGGCCCCTTTTCTCCCTAAGGCATAGATTCTATGAAACATGTGGGCTCCTTCTAAGCCCCTGTTCTCTTTTAGAAATTTGAGTGACGGGCGCTAGCTCCCTATTCTAGGCCCCTTCTTCTTCATATGACCTCGGGCTATGACTCAGGGATAACCTCCTAAAGGCACTTTAGAATTCAGGCTTCGGCCCTTTTCACAACAACTAACTCCAAAACCTCCGAACTTTGAACCAAAGAACTTACCCGAGCAAGGCCTACGACTCACGCTCCCCCCACAGCCAATGACTATGATCCTCTTCACAAATTTGGGCTTCAACGCCTTTGAACGCATCTACCTTTTTTCTCCCTGAAATTTGAATCGACGAAAACGCTTGGACCAGATGTACGGTCTGCACTCCTCTCGCAGCCAACGGTTGTAATCCACTTCAGAACTTCAACACTAGAGTGTTTTGAATGTTCCAATGCCTTTTTCCCCTGGAGTAACCTTTACTTGAAGCTTTGGATTGAGTTCCATGTGCTCACGTCGATCAACGATCAAGGCGTGTCCTTTTCTTTTACTTCGGACAAATTCTAGTCAACATCCCCTTTCTCTATTTTCCCGGAGTGTCAATCCTCTGAAGTGCTAGATATTCCACCACGCATCCTTCTCCAATGGATGGTCCAGATGGACTTCGATGCTTCAACCTTTGAGATTTTTTTGTGTCTCCATTCTCCATTTTCCCTGAAGTGATAGAGATGGCACCACGTTCCCACATAATCGACGACTAGGATTTATCTTCTTACCTTTTGGAGCTTCAGATGACACCTGGTCAATGCTCTTCTTTCTCCTCAAATTTTCCCCAAAGTCTGCAATCTCATGACATGTGTCCTTCCTAGATCGACGGTCAACATGGACTTTGATACTTCACGCTTCGGGGGTTTTGGCTTCACCACACTCTCTTTCCTCTAAAGTGTACGACCTCTGAAGTGAAGTATCCACTGACACCTATCCACTTTCGATGGACGACTCTGATGAACTTTGTAACTTCGGGCTTTGGGAGTTTTGCACACTCAACTCCCGCTTTTCCCCGAAGTGCTCTTTTTGCGAGGTGTGTGTATTTTTTCCATGTGTCCCTTTCAATAATGGATGGTCTCGATCTACTTCAGGACTTCGGTGAGTCCACTCTCCTTGTTCACTTAAGAATATTAAGGCTTGTGCACTTTACCCAAATCGGATGGTTGTCGATCCACATGTCGAGATCTGGTGGATGGGATATGTTCTCCTCCTTTGTGCGCTCCTCCTTGATGTTGGACGTACATCTAACGGTCCAGATCTCTTCCTGCAGCTCGATCCAAAGGCTATTGTGGCTCCTCCTCCTGATATTTTTCGTTCTCCTGAATTTGGGAAAATTTACAAGTGTTCAAAGGTTTTGGCCCTTGAACCTTCTCCTACGAACCCGACTGCTTGGGTCTTGACTTATGCTTCTTCTCTTGAACTTTTGATATTGAATCAACTCGTTCCTGCACACTCCTTGCACTGACTCTCCTAAGCTTGTATGTGGCTTGGACCTCGACCGTCTCGGCCTTCTTCTCCTCTCCGTTGAGATTTTGTGTGCAAAGGCACTATCCCCCCTAAGGCTTTGAATTGGCTCGAATATTTAAGGGTCTCGGACCTTGTTTTCTCCTTCAAAGGAAGTCTTGTGCCCTCCTGGCACCTTTTTCTCAATGCACACTTTCATATATCTTTCCCAGATTGTTCAACAACTCTAGTTCTCTATAACTTCAACTTCTCAGACCTTAGAGGTCTCTGTCCCTTTACTCCTTAAAGGGATATCTATTGCCTCTTGGCAACTTCTGCTCAAATCACTCTTTTTTGAGCTTATAGAGTGTTCAGTAACTTTGTGGGTGTCTTCCTCTTGACACTCTTCTCTCCCTCTGAACTCAAAAAAGAGTCCTTTCATGCACACTTGCACCTGTTGAATGCCCTCTTGGCAGATTTCGACAGAGTGTTCAACAACTCTGTCTTTTGTTCCTTCTCTGCACAATTTCTCCGCCAAGGTGTTCAACAACCTTGAAGCTCCTCTTGAGTTGTGAATGCTCTGGTGTGCCCTCCTGGCACATTCTTCTCTAACTCGAAAGAGTTCAGATGAACACTCCTCGCATTCACTACAGAGTTTCCAATACCCTATTGTGCACTCGTTGCATAGCCTAAAGAACCCAGAATAACTCAACAACTGTCAAACAAATAGTGGAATCTATCTTCACCCTTTAGGTGGAACCTATTCGTACATCTACATCATATGCATACATAACACACATGTGACATTCAAATGCATTCATAAAGCACATAAAAACCTAGAAAATGCATAACCAGGAAAAACTATTCTTTCCATTAATTGAAATGCATAATTACAATGTGTGTAGGCTAGACTGCAACAGAGTTTCACCTCTCCTCTCCTTGTCTTACAATGATTTACTCTCAAATTTCAGCCTCTTCTAGGCATATGATACAAAGTTTTATACAAGAGGGGATCCTAGAGCCTTTCCCTCCAACTACTCTAGTGTTGTCTAATCACCATTTACAATGCCTATCTATTGAGGCTTATTACATTGAATGACCACAAACACTTCATATATGAGGTGATGCTCAAGATATGTACAACTCAGACCACATTAAATGCCTTTCTATCTACTGCCCATACAAAGGAATCAACTCGGCTCTTCTAGCCTTACATCATTTAATTGCATTAAATTTGTATTTTTAAATTTAAAAATGGGAGGGTTGTGCCTCTCCCTTCTTTTAATGTGATTTGATCTGCTAGATAGATGGTGTGTTTCTAAGGTGGAAAGGATGCTCCTGCATCATACTCCACTATTGGGAAAATCATGAGCTCCTCTACTCTGTTGTTGAAATCCACCTGTATCCCAAACTCTTCCATGGAGTTGTCCGCTTGCTCCTCTGCTTTGTTGTTGTTTCTATTGCTGCCCTGCTACTCTTGCAGGTCCTCCTCTATTCAGCTTCCTCGCGATAAAAACTTCTTGTGATGATCTCAACATCAACTCTCTTACCTCCCCAATGACCTCTTCCATCTAATCTATTGGATGTATCCTCCTTTCATGTAGACTAGCCTGCTGCATTTCCTCATGCTGAGATAAGGGTGGATTATCCTGATCTCCCATGATGTCTTCATCTCCTTTGGCACTAGCTTGCCACTTCCTTCAGATTCATATTCTGCAGCCTCCTTACTGGACTTTTGTTGAGACATCTCCTCTGATAGATCAAATCCTTTTAGTTCCTCTGCTGACACATCTCCAACTTCCTCCAACTTCTCCTCATGTTGGCATTCCACTACTCTTTCCATGACTGCATCTTGAAAGTATTTCTCTAGTTCTGGATTGTCCAACCAATCCTCCAGTAACTTCAAATACATCTCCCACTGAGTGAGCAACTCAACTATGTGATCCTCTTTTTCTATTGGGGAAGACATTAGTGTCTTCTCCTTCTCCTCCTTAATGATAGCCACAACTGACTGTCCTCCTTTTTCTTCTGTTGCACTTGGAATTCGTGCACTGGCCTCTACTTGACTAGTTGGTAGGAATATTTTTATTCCCCCAATGATCAGAACAAACTACTAATCCTAGTCCTTGTTTCTCTAAAATCACCTATGAGTTCACCTCTTCTCCCTTGCCCACTTGGAAATCTGGAATTTGATCACTGCCCTCCTGGCAGTCTATGAGATCATTAGATGATCTCTTCTCATTGCCCTCCTGGAAACCTAAAATTTCACCACTGTCATCCTGGAAGTCTATGAGATCAAATGATCTCGTCTCCTCCTCACTGATGGTTTCTCCAGTCTCTAGTTCATAGATGTAAACCACTTCCTCTATGTTGTTGAGGGTTTCAGCTTCCCTCAGCCACCTCCTCAACACTTGTTGTTTCCTTCTAGACAACAACTTCTGAACATGCCATAATTATTTTTTCTTCATGGGTCACTCGTACCTCCAGTGTATCTGTGCCTCCTGTTTCATCTTCAGCGTTAGCCTATCCATTTCTACTCTGATTTCTTTGAGCTCTTTTTCCATTTCTTCTTTGTTTTTATGTTGGTGGTCCTTTCCTCGACCATGCTTGTAGACTTCAGTAGCCATTCTCTCATTTTTCTTTTTCCTGTGGTCTGTAAGAAAAATAAATCTCTAATACCACTCTCTCACACACCCCCTCTCTCTCCTTGGGGTTGCACGACCACCCAATCTAGGATCGTTCAAAACACTAAGTTGAATTAGCTCTTCGGGCCCCTTCTGAAACCAAAAATCAATTTACACAGGCCTCTTTTCTCCCTAAGGGATAGGTTCAATGAAACCTGCGGGCTCCTCCTAAGACCCTGTTCTCTTTTAGAAATTTGAGTGACGGGCGCTAGCTCCCTATGCTAGGCCCCTTCTTCTTCATATGACCTTCGGTTGTGACCTGGGCCTAACCTCCTAAAGGCGCTTCAGAATTCGAGCTTTGGCATTTTTCACAACAGCTAACTCCAAAACCTTTGAACTCTAAACCGATGAACTTACTTGGGCAAGACCTACAACTCACGCCCCCCCAACAAATAACGGTTGTGATCCTCTTCATGAATTCAGGCTTCGACACTTTGAACACATCTACCTTATTTTTCCTCGAAATATGAATCGGTGAAAACGCATGGACCAGATCTACGGTCTAGGATCCTCTAGCATCCAACAACTATGATCCACTTCATAACTTTGGTGTTCAAGAGTTACGAACATTCCAATGCCTTTTTCCGTCAAAATAAACTTTACCCAAAGCTTCGGATCGAGCACCACGTTCTCACCTCGATCAACAGTCAAGGCATGTCCTTTTCTTTTACTTTAGACAACTTGCAATCAATGTCCCCTTGCTCCACTTCCCCGTAGTGTCAGTCCTCCGAAGTGTCAGATCTTCCGCCACACATATTTCTCCAATGGATGGTTTATATGGACTTTGATGCTTCAGCCTTTTGTATTTTTCGTGTCTCCATTCTCCGTTTTCCTCAAAGTGCTCTATCACCGAAGTGACAAATATGGCACCACGTTCCCACATAATTGATGAATAGTATTTATATTCTTTCCTTTTGGAGCTTTAGACGACCCCTGTTCAATGCTCCACTTTCTCCTCAGCTTCTCCCCGAAGTCTACGATCTAGTGATGCATGTCCTTCCTAGATCAACGGTCAAGATGGACTTCGCTAATTCATGCTTCGGGGGTTTTGGCTTCACCACATTCACTTTCCTTCAAATTGAAGGATCTACTGACACCTATCCACTTCCGATGGATATCTCTTGTGAAATTCATAACTTCGGGCTTCAGGAGTTTTGCACAGTCCACTCCCACTTTTCACCAAAGTGCTCTTTTTCTGAGGTGTGTGGATTTCAACCACGTGTCCCTTTGAATGATGGGAAGTTCCGATCTACTTCAAGACATAGGGACTTCAGTGAGTCCACTCTCCTTATGCACTTAAGAATATTAAGGCTCATGCACTTTACGTAGATCGAACAAATTTCAATCCACGTGCCCAGATCCAACATATGGGATCTGTTCTCCTCCTCTACACGGTACTCCTTGATGTTGGACATAGATCTAACATTCCATATCTCTTCTTGTAGCTTGATCCAATGGCTTATATGTCTCCTCCTCATGAGCTCCTTCATTCTCCCTAATTTGGAAAAATTTACAAGTGTTCAAACGTTTTGGCCATTGAACCTTCTCTTGCGAACTAGACTACTTGGGTCTTGACTTATGCTTATCCACTCGAGATTTTGATATTCAATCAGCTTTCTCATGCAAACTCCTTACATTGAATCTCCTGAGCTTGTCTATGGCTCGAACCCTAAAGGTCTTGAACTTTTTCTCCTCTCTGATGAGATTTTGTGCACAAGGGAACTATCCCCCTGAGCCTTTGAATTGGCTCAAATATTTAAGGGTCTAGACCCTTGTTTTATCCTTCAAAGGAATTGTTGTGCCCTCCTGACACCTTCTGCTCAATGCACACTTGCAGATCTCTTTCTCCTCCAAGGTGTTGAACAACCTTTAGTCTCCTCTTGAGTTTTGATTTCTCTGGTGTGCCCTCTTGGAATGTTCTTCTCTTACTTGAAAGAGTTCATATGTGCACTCCTTGCATTGGCTACAGAGTTTCCAATGCCCTGTTGTGCTCTCCTTGCATAGCCTAAAGAACCTAAAACAAATCAACAACTATCAAATAGATAGCGAAATCTATATTCACCCTACAGATGGAAACTATTTATACATCTAAACATATGCATACATAACTCACATATGACATTCAAATGAATTCATAAAACACATAAACACCCAGAAAATGCATAGGCTAGAAAAACTCCTCTTTCCATTAATCTGGATGCATAATTACAATGTGTGTAGGCTTGATTGCAACAGAGTCTCAACTCTCCTCTCCTTGGCTTACAATGATTTACTCTCAACTATCAACAACCTCTTCTGGGCATATGATACAAATTTTTATACAAGAGGGGCTCCTCTAGCCTTTCCCTCCAACTACTCTAGTGGTTTCTAATCACCATTTACAATGCATATATATTGAGGCTTATTACATTGAATGAACACAAACACTTCAGATCTGAGGCAGTGCTCAATATATGTACAAATCATACCACATTAGAGACCTTTCTATCTACTTCCTATACAAAGGCATCAACTTGTCTCTTCCAGCCTTATAGCATTAATTGCATTAAATTTATATTTTAAAATTTAAAAATGGTATGGTTGCTTCTCTCCCTTCCTTGAATGCGCTTTGATGTGCTAGATAGTTGGTGCGTTGTTGAGGTGGAAAGGATTCTCCTGCATCAATTAACAATATGTGAAAACCACAACACACACCCACTCTATGTGATCCTTGTAATCGGAGGAAGTTTTTCATATCAAGGCTAGATCATAGACCATTAACCATGGTTGAGGAATGAAAACAAGTGTTTCTATATAATGTTGAATCTTCTAGGATCAAATGCATTGGACGATTTCTTGAAACAATAAATGAGTCCTTTGCAGGGGTTCATTTTCGGCCTCCACATTGTACACATCCATAATGAGTAGGTTTTGTGCATTGGAAATGGGTGTTGAGCCCCAAACATGGTCAATGGGAGAAACAAGGGCCTTGAGCCTTGATTCAACCATCTTGAGCTCAATCTCCATGAACCACACCTAGAATCCATGACATGATCCTTCTTTGAGGGTCTTTTGTCATCTGATTTGAAAACAGGTGAAATTATAAGGTCTTGTGCACAAAGGATGGTACTCAGGTCCTTATCTATAATCGAGGGATGAAAATAAGAGCCTCTAGTTGTAAACATTACTTATTAGGTTTTAAAACCACACAAGAGTCTTTGAACCACCACATTTCATCTGCGTACAATATCATTCGCCTCCATGTAGGGTATCGGGGCCCCATGACTAGGTTAGTTTTGAATGAAGAATGGGTCTCAAGGTCTAGCCAAGGTCAAGTGAGGATAATGAGGGCCTTTTTCCCCTAAATGAAGCTTCTAAGATGAAAGAACCATGAACAACACCTACAAACCATTAAGCTTCTTTGGATATAGCATCATGAATTCATCCTTAAGAAACCACTTGGGAACACTATCCGGTATCTCTTACCTACTAGAGGGATATGTGTGAAATGATTAAACCACAAAAAAGGTCCTAAGTAAGAATGTTTCTTAGGACACCACCAAGAATGGTTCTAAGGGCCATGCTTTGGGTTTTTTAGCATCTAAGTGGGACGCATGTGAAATGAGTTGTTTTTGTTTGGTGTAAATGGATATTTATGTCTAAACATGGTTAGGAGGGAAAACAAGGGGTTTAAGCACTAAATGAACCTTATCAATCTCACAAAGCATTATTATGGGAGGGAAACACATGCACACCTTATACCCTAAACATAGCCTACTCATCTTGATCATGATAAACAATACCTACAAAACATAACATAATCACTCTCTCAACAATCTTTGTCATCATATATGTATATGGATGTTATTAAGAGGTCTTATGCACTAAGGATAGCTTTCAATGCCTTAACAATAGTTTAGGAATGAAAATGAGTTCCTTGATATATTTTAAAATCTTCTGGGGATCAATATACTAACAAGTCCGCAAATTGACACATGAGTGTTGTGTAAAGGTTCTTTATAGGCCTCCAAGTGGATACAAGCACTATGAGTTGGTTGCCTCGCGATATTGTTGAATATTATCAAGCTCAAGAGCCTTGAATTTGTCTTGAACCAAATCATAATTCCTTTATAAGGATTCTTTGTAGGCCTCCATGTGGCATACAAGCATAATATCAAGTGGGGAAGAAAATTCCTTATCCCTAATTGAACCTTCTCGAGTTGAAGGACCATGAAAAATACCTACAAACCAAAACATGAGCCCTCACTAGAGGGTATTTGGAATTGGAGTTGGATATAGGTACCACTAATATGATTTTCACAGTATTTATGGATCTTAGGGCCTTAACCATGGCCATGGTAGGGAAACAATAGACTTAGGCCCTTTACCATAGCCGAGGGAGGAAAACAATAACGTCAAACTCTAAACATAGATTCTCATCCTAGAGGAACATGAATATATCGTTGGTATATAGTTATATAGGTGGATATTTATATCCACCCACCTCTTCCATTGAGTCAAAATAGTTCCCCATCTAGGAAATTTTCTACAATTTTTCAGGTCTTGAACTTTTGATGCATTTTTTAGGCCCTAAACAATGTTTTTTGCCCTATGATGGATTAAGCCTTTTACGGGAATTCCTAATCCTTGATTGCAATTTTTATTCCCATCAATATATTTTCAATTTTCCATTGTGTACCTTAAATAGAGTTCAGTTATGGAAGTTTCAGCCCTAGGAAGTTAACGTATCAACTAGACTCATCGACGCCTACACTCATTTTTCCACTTTATCTCATAGGGTTAGGGTTTTGGATATTTAGGCTTTTTTCATATTAGGTTTTTGTAATTTATTCTAAATAAACATTCTATCCTTTTGTAATGGTTTTCATGTGAATGAACATAGCCAACAACTATCTCTTCAATGATAAGCTACCACCATCCTAGCTAGTTTGTATTTATTTACATTTCACATTATTTTCCTATTTCATTTATTCATAGAATTTTTTTCTCATTGTATTACTGAAATCTCTCTAAAATATTTATGTGTGTGTGTGGGTGAGTGCACAAAGATCTTGTACGATAAAGTGGAAACATAGTGAGAAAGAATACACACTCACAAGAACACATGTGTGTTTCTAGGAACGTGCATGCATTCCTGATGTTATAGGTTCAACAATCCCAAAACCTCCACTTAGTGTGTTGTTGATGGGTAATAGATCTCTTTATTCAACAGTAGGAACCAAACCCACCGCCGAGGCCCAATTAGACTCTACAACGTTTAATATTGGAATGGTTCTCTAGATATTGCGATTCAGAAAGTTCATCGATGGGCTTTACGTTTTCTTGTGAAGGCTCTCCTTCAGTTGGGAATTTCTCCTTTTTGTATTTTCTCTTAGGTGGGGCTGATGTGACATTGTAAGTTGGTATAAACCAACTTGGAAACAAAAACAAGATTAATTTTAACTACTGTAGAAGAGGTTGATATTTGGATAACCTGCTACTCAAACATGCATACAACAATTCTATATCACAGGCCTAGTAATAATACATTAACCATGTGAGCATCCAATTACTATATGAGATACTAATTATCATAAAGAAAACACAAATGCGATAAAATAATGGAAAGAAAAACAATTAACCTACTTAATCATTCATCACATAATAACACAACGATTCATCTTCATCATTAAAGAAAAGAACATCAAAAAATTGCACCAGATAACTTGACAACAGATTTAATTTCTCTTACTCATTACAACATCCATTCATGAAACAAGATAAGAAATAGTTCATCTCCACGTCCAACCACAGATGCATTTTGATGAAAATATCTTGTCTCTAGTCCAGAAGGACTTCTCTATTACAGGTAGCTCGGAAATAATTATTAACAAACCAAAATAGAAGAGTTTCTTGCAGCAACCATCGACCTGTAACTAATTGGTTGATGCTCTTATTGATAATATAAAATTCAACTCAAAATAATGACTAAGTGTAGTTTAAACAAAAAAAAATCCACCACGTGGCGTCCTCTTCTAATAGTTGCTTTAACAGTCAACTCATGATATCACTTGAAAGGGTGAATTTTCTCATACTCTGACCAGCTAATGAACAATTCTTCACAGGTTTGGTCCCATGAAAATATGTGTTGTTCCATCGGAGCCGCGTAAAATTCTTTGACCTCCACCGCATGCACCCAATACTTCGCCAGACTAGTGTTTAACTGTTGTAGCATAGTCAGAGCTCTAACTGGGTGTTCAATAAATCACGACACTTGTCCTAGCATTGCATCAGTCACTTTTTCTCTCTCTTTGACCCATAATGCATCTTGCTTGGTGTGCCACTCGACTATGCCACGCAAGTCCAGGAAGTCGTCGGGGGTGCCGAACTCGGGGAGTTTGATATCCTTCATTGCTTTGTTGATATTTCAAAAATGTTTCTTGCATTTTCCCCACTTCTCTTGAATTTACCAGTGTGGTTCCTGAGACATCTTAGACCAATACTCGGTTGATCACTTCATGTGATCAAGACTGCTTTTACTCAGCATCCGAATGACATGTTCTTGTTTCTCTCGACCCTGTTGGATCGCATCAATGTTATTGATCCTCTCTACGTCTTTCCGCGCTCTTTCATACCATTGCTCCATATCCTTTCTTGTCATGAGTACCATGAGAGTGTATTCTTGGAACTCGACGATATTCACAGTAAAAAGGTGTCGCTCTTTTGTGAATTTGGTGTAAGCCTCTTCAAAATCGCTTCTTAGATATACTGTGGTCTAAGTGGTGCCCTGATAGTACTCAACCAACTGGTGCAAATGTTCGAGTTCATTCAGGGAGGAAACTATCTCCTTTTCATATCATTTGGCTCTGTCTAGGGTGGCATCTGAGATTGCCATCCCCACACCGATGAGCTCAAATGTTCTAGCATTTTATGTGTTTATCAAATTCTCCTCTGTAGTGATGAGGATGGAGCAATCCAATGTGATCCTCCTTTTATTGGTGGTCCATTGGACAATATCCTTCCTCTTTCGATCATAGGAGATCGCATATATATCGGCTACCTCATCCAAAGGCTCAGGAATCTGTTGATCACCCCATGTGAGTGTATTTCCCAGATTTTCGATGGTGTATATCTATTCAAGGTCGGGTTCTTGAACTTCCTTGTTATGCTCCGAAGGCCTGGCCTCTGCTTGTTTCTTGTCGGGGATATGAGTATGGAGTGGAATAGAGACATCAGGAAAGGAATCTATACTTACTTTTCCATCGACCGTTGAATTGTCGAATTCCTTTTGCGGGGATCCTTCCTTTGGCTCGTCTAGTTATGACTTGTCCTTTAGATTGTCTTCTCAGGTCTTCAGCGCATCAAGCCTCTTTGTGTCGGGAACACTTTCAGCTTCTATTTCCTTTTATGGGACCTCCTAGGTTTGGACCCTGGGATCAAGAGAAGAAGTCTTCTTTGGTCCATTTTTTTCTTGAACGCGAGTAGGGGTCCCAAGAGATGCCTCCAGGGTCTCATAGTCACTATATATATTTATAAACTCACTCAAAGGATTAGGTGCGCTTGTTTCCACTGATACCCAACCCATATCTAGTTTATTCATCACACATGTCCGCGATCTGGCTAGTGGCATTGTGGATTTAGGGTCATCTGACCCATTGATGTTATCAAGTTTTATGAGATCAGGGTCGCTTGGCCCCACTGGGATTTTTTCCGAGCTATCTATCGGGAGCCTAGGTATCCTGACGAGGTCCAGTTTATCTCGCAGTTGACTCATCATCTATTGTGCATGCTTGTAAAATACTTCCCCTCTCTTGAGTGCATACTGAGTGTTAGGGAAACCCCTGTCCTGTACCAGGGTTACCTGGGAGATGTATGTTGTTTCGATGGCTTCCTAGGGAGCTTCCACCGCTTCGGTTGATTCAGATTCTATCCTTTCTTCTCTATCCATGAGGACCTCTTGAGACAATTGTTCCAAATTCCAGCATCATTGTTTTCTCATCCCAACTCAGGGCTTTGAATATGGTTTCCTTAGGTTCATCCATCCTTGCCACCACCTCATCCCAGTTTTGAGCATTTTCGGTGAAGATTTCATATTCAAACTTGTCATGGGAATATGGCCAGTAGGATGATACCTGTGATGCATGCTTTTGGACCAGACCCTTGGGGTCGTGCTTGTAAAAATGACGAGTCTGGAATCAAAAATCCAATTGGCTTAACCCTTCTTGCTTCTCCTACATAATGTCCTTTACTATGTAGAAACCAATATGAAATCCATAGGGTATGAAGGCATGCTTCTTATCTTTTACGAGAGTAGCATTGTAACCTTGCAAGATGGTTTGATAACATATTTCCCCTACTATTAGTTGATCGAGGACATACATAGGTAACATATGGGGTGCTTCTTGTGGCACCGAAAACCCTGATGTAGGTATTGTGCTCATCCATATACTAGTGGCCCATTTTTCATATAAGATTTTTGGCTCCATCTAACAGCCTTGGGAACTCTTTCTTGAATAACAAGAAATAAATACATGCAATAAACTGATCACAGATGAGAGAGTAGGATTTATTGTACCTGTTCTCCCACAAGATTATGAAATACACATGGACTAGGATTTCAGAGACGTGCGAGCTGAAGTTCATTTCGACAAAGACATTCTTGGCACAGATGACATCCAATAGATAAGAATCCATGTAGAAGGAAGGGGTTTCTCCCTCTTTTGATGCTTGATCCTGTTGTATGCAAGTGCTTAGTTGTTTGGAGATGATGGCACCCCAGTTAAATACTATTCCAGAAATGGATACAGTAAAATCTAGAGACATCCAAGCCTCTAAAAACCTAGAAAAATCTTTCTCCCCATGCAACTGACAAAGGAGGGCCATTACATAGATGTATGGCTCCCTTAGCTTGACTGTCGGGTACCAGCCAGAGGTCTGATTGGTGAAATTTTTATGCTCTCTCCACCATGACGCCATCACCTTGTTGGTGTCATGTTTCTCATAGAAGCTTAAAAAAAATCGGTGTTTAGTCATTCTTCTGGCTCTCTGAGCTTTTAGTAATTATGGAGTTCCACTGGGAGGAAAACACCGACACACATGCCATTGTTGTCATTAATAAAACATCTTTGTGTGTTGGTGTGATCGATAATCCATTGCAGGAGTTCTATGTAAGGGAATACTAGAGTCCTTCTCGCCACCATGTGAAGATACACCTTATGAACATTTGGGAGGACTTCATCGTCAAGTCTTCTTGTATCGGGATCGTTGTACAAGGTATATTCGGGGAATTCATGCCGCTTGATTTTCTTGAAAAAATCTTCCCAGCATGGGAACACTGTCTTGGTCCTGATGTTCGCCTCTATGGGTTGAATGAAATCCTTCTTGGTGGTTGTTTTAATGACAGGCACCAACTTTGGAGCAAATTCCAACTGTCTTGCAACCATTGGGGAGGAACCTTATCCCACCCCTAGTTCTTGTAGCTTTGGTGTTATTGGAGATTTCCTGGTGGTAGGTTTCTTTGGAGGCATTATTCCTGTAGTCAGAAATAATCCTTTAGGCCTATGTATAGAGTAAGATTAGATAAAATGGAAGAAATGAAGCATAAAACATCCATAGACCGGTATATACCTGTAATGCTTGTTAAACCTATTGTTTAATACTCACTAAACCTTGGAACCTTTCCCCGGATTGCTCGTCTCACTCCTTTGGATGTTTTGAACTTCTTTGTGCACAGAATAATCTTATTTATAGTGACTCAAAAGAATTTGATTGAAAATATCTTACCAATCGTATCAACCAATTAATTCTAGTGATGGGTGAAATTCAAAAAAACCTACCGCCAAATCTCTGCAAATAAATTCTACGTGGGTTGATAGTGGAGGAGCGGAGGGTGATGCATTGTATCGGGACGTTCGAACAGTCCTTTTGATTCATGCACGTATTAGCAACTAATGTGGGATTTTGGAATTAATTAGTTCTTTAAATGCTTCAGATCCATCGTATCTTAGAGATGAAACATCCCATCGCATCTCTTTCTTAGTGGGTAGATCAGGAATTGGCGATATCCTTGTGTATGTTCACGTTGGCATCCTTCAAAGGGAACCTTCGAGGTCGACCGATTTTGTCGTATAAAGATGACGTGGAAAACTGGTTCGAGGTGCGATGTGGGTCTCAGGAGCTAGTAACGACTTAGGAAAAACTAGATCATATGTGTAACTACTTGGGAAACGATAGGTGGAAAAAGAGGATAGGTGGTTTGACCATACATCTGAGTCGACATCAGGTCTTTTGACAAGAAATGTGTGTTAAAATAAACCTAGGATTGTCGAGGTCGAAAGGTGTTTGGGGTCGATGATCAGGGATTAAATTATCACAATCACTAAGGGTTATCTTTTAAAACACTCGTCGATGCCGAAATTTATCGGGGATTGGCCTTCATAAATAGTTCCATCACGTAGTTCCCTTGTAGATTATCATTCTCAAAAACTCCTGATACCGAAAAACATTTCAGAAGTTGTCTATCAGAGATATCATTTATTTATTCGTGAGCGCTTACTCTTTTAGCCTTTCATTGATTTCGAAGGGATCAAAAATCGGTGATAACAACGACGATGCTTCTCACGAAATAAATCTCCCATCTACCGACGACAACGAAGATCGAGACTTGCTAACTTCAGTTCTTTCAAGCAACTCTTGTCACCTCTAATTATTTCCAATGCCGAAATTCTTAAGCGCGCGAGGGGAAAAGTTTTGACCATCGATTCTTTAATTTAAATGTTAGTCTTTTTAGCTATGGTTCTTCACATATAGATCCAATCTTAGATAGAATTAAACGAGAAACAAAAATTATAAGAAAAGACAAAATTTTATCATATTTAAGTCGAATTAGAGAGTGCAAAAACCAAGTGGTACCCAAAAGTAAAATTTGACATAAACTTTTAGGGTGTGTTGAGTGTTCAACAACTGGTGACTTACTAGGTGAAAGTAGAATCTTTGTTTCTCCTTCATGCCCAGTAGATGCAAAAGATAGTGGAGAACCTTACTGGTTTTAAATCAGAGCCTCGTTTACCCTTGCATTTGAAATTCCAAAGTTGATGCTCCAGGATCTACCTGTGGGGTTCTTAAACTTACTCCTCCTTCGTTTCTTGTAACCCTAACTCATGTTATTCACTGGCATAAATCCCTTAGTTACCTTTAATCCCTTGCTGGTGTTGCTCCTCTACCAACGAGTGTCCATACCTTATTCACTGACATTTTCTATTTAGGTTGATATAATACTAAAGAGTTTTTTTCTCTTCTTCCTTTATGTGTAGGAAAAAATAAGATATTAAGGTAATATGATAACAAATTCACACTAATAATTAATGCAATTCAACATATTTAAATTAAAAACATATAAAATTATGGTATTTTTTTAAAATATAAAAAATGTCAAATTTCACTAGTGTGATTGGTTTTGATTGGTTTTTAAGAGTTTTATTTATAAGGCAATCTAGACTTTCTTTTGTTGCCTGCCATTGGACCTTCTATTTTCCTGCACACCTTTTGTTTTATTCACATCGTTTGGTTTTGCATATATATGGTTTTTCATATCCATGGAATGAAGTTGAAAGTGTTCAAAATTTTAAATTTCTTAAAAATATTAAAACTTTAAAAGTTTAAGATTTGTTTTCTAAAAAATAAAGGAAAAAAAATAAGATTTGGTGTAAACTTAAATATTTTCGAGAGATATTAATTTAAGTGAAATTATAATTTGTTGTTGTTTAAATTGTATTTTTGAATTCATAAATGAATTTAGAGCTTTGAGAAATTCTCACGACACTAGAATTATACAGATTTTAAATATGCAGTTTAAATAATTCAAATATGCAAATTCAACAATTGTTATTACCATGTTCAATATTACATGGACATTTGGCTCATTTATTGTATTGAGAATAACCAAGTACTTTATAGTCAAGTATATTTTACGTCAAGTATGTACATATATTATCACCTTAAAATTAGAATGATGTTAGATTAGATAACATTACCATAAAATAAATAAAATAGACTACATAAAACAAAATTAAATAATTACATATGTGTATATATATATATATAATAATATATAAATTAAAATTTACTTAATAAAAAAAATTAATACTTTTAAATTTTAAATACTTAATAAATTTAAATTCTAAATACTTAATAAATCTAAATTTAAAATAAATTTATACTAATAAACAACAACCCAAAAACAATTTTAATTAATTATTACTAAGTTAAAAAAAATATTGTATTATAACATAACAGTAACATCAATTGTATTAACCGCAACAGCAATTGTATTAAGGCTCTTTACCATTTACTCTATTTATAAAAGTTGTCAAGGTGGAAAACTTTAATCCATGAGATCTCCCACGTCATTATATATTTAATCGATGAGGTCTCACCTCTTCATTATATATGAAACGTTTGTGGTAGATTCATATTCTATTATGGTGTGCTAAGGTGGTTTTAATGTTTAGTTACGTTATGGGTTATAATGATTATGAGGGAATTTAGGTTTTGGTTGTGAATGTGAAATATAAATTATAATAATTAAATAGTTACAATGTTAAGAAAGAATTATATGAGTTTTATTAAATTTAATTTATGATGTTTTGTTTTGTTATGTATATGAGTAAATAATTTAGTATTGAAAATATTAATTAATATATGAGGATATATAGCATTTTTCTGGGATACTATTTTATTTAGACATTAATATTTATATTATTGAAAGATTACAATGTTTACCATTAACACATCAAACTTTTAAAATAGTCATTTTTATTTAGTGATCAAGGGTGGGTGGAAGTTGTTGCTCCTTGAAATCATTGCAATAAGAAAGTATGTTCATTAAAAAATTTCAAGAACACATAAGTATTTCGAAAACACCAACATGTTCCTATTTGAATCGTTTTAGCCCTTCGGAATAAACATGTTTCCCTAAAGATAGATTTTAATCCATGTTAAAAAAGTGTGTGTGTCATGAACAATACCATGAACAACATGTGCAAACCACAACACATATCCACTCTAGGTGATCCTTGGCATCATAGTAGGATAAAAATACCATGAGGAAGTTTTTTGTATCAAGGATGGATGATGAATTGTTAACCATGGTTGATGAAGGAAAACAAGTGCCATGAGATAATGTTGAATCTTCTAAGATCAAATGCATTGGACAAGTTCTCAAACCAATCAATGAGTCCTTTGTAGGGGGGTGAATGCAAGCTAATGATGCTCTCTCATGACACATTAGTGGAAATGCAAACATGGAAAAATAATAATTTGTTAAGAGGGATTGTTCAATGTACTTTTGCAATGAATTTGAATATGGTGTAACAAGATGAAACTTAAAAAATTGAATTATCTTTCCGAATATACAACTTTTATTCATAAAAATTGTGAATAATTACGTCATATAAGGTATATGTTTTTGTTCGTGCAAGTGTTGAGTACCTTAATGATGGAATTTTGTTCCAAAAAGTTCTATGCTTGTAGAGAACCCATTGTTATTATGCGGTGTTTTTTTTGGAAATTTATAATATTAAATTTATATATTTTTTAAATTATCAAAGTCAATATCTCCTTGAAATCACAATGTCTTCTGTTCGCACATGCTAAGAAGGCCTTAACATAATCAAAAGAACATTTTTTTTATAAGATCGTAGACATCGGTCTCCTTTAGTGTGGTATATAACCCATTCTAGAAATGGTTAAGCCAACAAACATTGAAATGTATATAACCCATTCTAAAAAAAAGATATATATTTGGGATATGCATAGCTGACTCTATCTATGTTTGTAGCTTCGTCAACAACTAATTTTTTTAGCTTATAGAAAAATAACATCAAAGAAAGAGATATAGAAAGGTATTCACAAAAATGGAGGTTTTTATCAATTTGGAGATCGAACCACTAGGTTTGTCATCCCAAACCTAAATTTGAGGCAAAAAAGAATGCACGTGTGTTATTAAGAGATTTCATGGATTCTTAAGAGTGCACATGTGTTTTTAAGAGTGCACACATGCTCTATGAACGTGGATGTGCTCTAGGAACATGCACACATTCCTAGTAGCACGCACATGCTTCTTTAACCTATTTGTTATTTTCCATTACCTCCTCCCTACCAATCTCTCTTTGTCTCTCTCTGATATCTACTCCTCTCTCCTAAATATACCCCCCCTGAATCTCTCTTCATCTCTCTTCCTCCCACAATCCTATACATGGTAAGACTTATACATGGAAAGACCTAGACAACACAAGGCATGGAAAGACTTAGACACCACAAGGCATGGAAAGACTAGACCTAGACCTAGAATATCACACCAACTCACTCTCTATCTCCCCCCCCCC
>ML782723.1:144185-157644 GCA_009831015.1 Picea engelmannii
TTCTCTCTAGATTCTTCATTGTTAATCTCATTCTCACTCTCTCTATCCCTATTTATCTCTCTATTCCCACTCTGTATCTCCCTTTATATCCCCCCTTACACTCACTTTGTCTCTCTCTACACCCCCTTCTATATCTCCCTCTCTTCTTCCCTTCCTCTTACTAGCTCTCTCTCTACCCGCCTGTCTGCCTTCGTCTCCCTTCGTCCCACACTCTCTATATCTACCCCTCCTACTTGATTTTCTCTCTTCACCTCTCACACTCTCACACACTCTCTCTCTCCCCCCACTCCCACTATCTCTAATATATCTCTCCTACATTTACCTCTCTCTCTCTCTCTATCTCTCTATATTCCTCTCTCTCATTTTCACACTCTCTCTCTGCTTGCCTTGTATGTCATGTTATCTCTCCCTCCCACACTCTCCCACACTCTCACTACTAGCCTTCTATGTGTTTCTCTCTCTCCTTCCCATAATCTCACACACACTCTTTCTCTCCCCCTTTTATGTCTTCCTCTCTCTCCCACCCACACTCTAACACACTCACTCTCTCCCTTTCACACTCTCACACACTAGAAATTTTGGTATATTACAAGGAATGGAATGGTAAAGAAATACATGACCTTGACTTAGACATGGAAATGTATGTCAATACCTAGTCCTAGACCTATACCTAGACCTATACATTGCCTCTCCATGCCTCACACTCTTACACCTAATCCCTCTCTATCTCCACCCTCTTTGACTCTCTTCCTCCTCCCTCCCTCTCTCTTTATATCCCTCCCTCCCTCCCTCTCCCTCGCCATCTCTCACCCTACTTCCCTCCATCTCCCTCTTTGTCTCTCTCCCCCTCCGTTTTCCCCTTTTTCCCTCCCTCCCCCCATACTCCCCTTCTCTCTCCCACCTTTATCTCCCATCTCTCTTTCTCTCTCTCTCTCTCTCCTTATTGTTAGTCCATCTCAGTCTCACTCTCTCTCTCTTCCTCTCTTTCTCCTTCTACCTACCCCTCTATATCTCTCCATATTACTCTCGACCTCTCTTTTTCTCTTGTTATCTCTCTCCCTCCCTCCCCTTTTTTCCCTCCTCCCCCTCTCTCTACCCTATCCATATATCTCTCCATCTCACTCTCAAGATATCTTGTACACTTGTCCAATATTTCCCTCCCTCTCCCTAATCCAAGTGGATATCGGTGGCCACCCACCTTTTCTGACTGGCCCAAAACAACCTTTTGGCAGTTTTAGCAATTTACTATTTTTAGCAGTTTTTAACTTTCGGGGCCATTTTGAGGGCCTAAATAAAGGTTTTTCGGGATCGATCTTCTCAATCATGGACAAATGAATGATTGAGACCCCAAAATGAATCTCCTTGATGATACCTTTTGCAACGGGCTATCATACGCCTAAAACAAAGATCGTATGCAAAAGTTACGACCACGGGAAGTTGATGCACCAACTTACCCAAACGGGGCCCACATGACTTTTGGCGCGTCATCTCCTAGGATTAGGTTTTTGGATGTCTAGGGTTTTGGGCATTCCATCTTATTGTAAAAATGCCTTTAGAGCCTCATTGTAATCATCTTCTTGCGAATGCGAGTAGCTGTCACATCTCTTCTCAAAGATAAGTTGTCACCATTCTAGCGAGTCTTTCACTCTGTATTTTTATAGTATCTGTACATTTGTTTTATTAATAGAAATCATGTATTACTGTATCTCTGTGTTTATGGTTGCATCTTTGATATATTTATGTTATATTATTGGATATACTCGATATCTCTGTGCATTTATTTAGTATATCTCTACTCTCATTTTGTGGTGAAAATAATCTGGATCAGTGGTATCAGAGCAGGCTGCTCTTGATCGTTTTTTTTAGTGCATGTCCCCGACGAGGTTTGAGTATAGAAAGTTGGGTCTTGATCTTGTCTCTCTTGAAGACAATCGCTCTCGCACACCCAAGAAAACCTCAATGGCGGAAGAAAATAAAAATGACGGAGAAGATGATCATATCAATCTATTGCTTGAGCAACCTCTCACATGACAGAGGGACGAAATGATAGAGAATATTTCCCACATTCTTAAATTCCTACCGATAAAATTAGGTGCATATTCATCAAGTGGCCACTTTGGAGGCACCTCACCTTTCAGGCTACAAGTTAATTTTGATATTCCTGTATTTGAAGGACAGATAGATGTAGAAGCCCTAGAAAAATGGTTAACTCTGCTAGAAGGTTATTTCTCTGTTCAAAATTTTTCCGACAAAGAAAATATCACCTTCACACTCCTTAAATCTCTCCCTCATGTTAAAAATTGGTGGGAACCTTATTGGGAGAAAAGTTCCACAGAGGAGTCTGGAATATATGGAGTCGATCCCACTTGGTATTTTTTTGTGGATGTGGTAAAGTAATAGTATTACCCTGTTGTCAACTATGAGGACCAGTACATGAGATGGACCACCCTGTGACAAGAGAGGGGCCAAGTAGTTCCAGAGTTCACCAATACCTTCCATACCTTGCGCACCAAGTTGGGTATCAAAGACTTCGAATGACATTTGGTTTTGAAAAACGATGGGGCTCTACACAGATACATCCAGACTAAAATGGATTTTTTGGACATCTCATCACTCGGTGCTGCTTATCGATATGTTGTTAAAATCAAGAAGAAATTTAAGCACCAGAACAAACAGGAATTCAGGTCTATAAATCACCAACAACCAAAGTATGACAAAGACGGCCCTAACAAACAGTCTCCCAAAAACTAGTCCAAGCAACAAGAAAAGAAGGGTCACAGTAAGAAAAAGAAGGACACTGGAAAATGGTGTTATTTCCTCAAAATCCCCTTGCACATCGATGAATATATCTCAAAACAGTCATTGGTGGCCGAGATCAAAGACAAGGAGCCAAACCCTGATTCAAAATCTGATTCTGAAAATATTGGTAAAGGATAGATCATTGACGTAGACACCACTGTTATTGTCGCGACTGTAACAATTCAACCAGAAGAAACAACAGATCCTAAAGAGGGGGAGCACCTTTTTCATTCACAAATGTGGGTGAAGGGGACCCCGCTACATTTTATTGTTGATAGTGGAAGCTAGAAGAACCTTATTTCAGCAGAGGTCGTCAAATAATTGGGATTGTCGACAACACCACACCCGCAGCCATACAACATCGAGTGGCTTCACCAAGGATGAGATCTTCGTGTCAGCCAATAGTGTTGATTATCATACAGCATCCAACCCTTCAAGGATGAGGTATTATGTGATGTTTCCCCATTGGATGTCTGTAATGTCCTCTTGGGCCAACCATATATGTGGAGACACCATATTGTTTATGAGTCTCGACCCCGTAGTGTCATTGTTACTTTGGGGTGTCATCTCTATAGAATACCAGAGGTATTTTTGACTACTGTTCCACCTAAAAAGTGTTGCAAGGTAGTATCTCATATTGCAAAATTTAGCTTCCTCACAATCTGTTCAAAAGGGGAACAAAAGGACATTGCGACCACTACAGCCTCGCCACAAGCACCTTCTATCCAAAAGAAGCAGGTCGACAAGGTTGCAGAAAAGTGCAAAGATTCCTTCTGCACACCATCGTCTCATGTAGCTCGACTTGTTGAATAGCCTCAGCTTCAACAGGTTCGTGAGAAACTTCCACAAACTAAGCAGCACGACGTCTCCAACAAGGCAAGCAACTCACCAAGATGCAGATTCAACAAACACTTTTCCCTTTTCCCTGGAAACTCAAGGCAATGGAGTCCATTTATTCCTAAGGAAGGAGGATTGAGCCAGATATTGGTGGCCACCCACCTTTTTCGACTAGCCCAAAACAACTTTTTGGGAGTTTTGGCAATTTACTATTTTTAGCAGTTTTTAACATCTGGGGCAATTTTCAGGGCCTAAATGAAGGTTTTTCATGATCGAGTTTCTTAATGATAGTCAAATCATAACTGAGCCCCGAAAATGAATCTCCTCGATGATACCTTTCCAATGGGCTATCATATGCCTAAAACAGAGATCGTATGCAAAAGTTACGTCCCCGGGAAGTTGATGCACCAACTTTCCCGAACAGGGCCTGCATGACTTTTGGCGCTTCCTCTCCTAGGGTTAGGTTTTTGGATGTCTAGGGTTTTTGGCATTCCCTCTTATTGTAAAAAGGCCTTTAGAGCCTCATTGTAATCATCTTCTTGCGAATGCGAGTAGCTGTCACATCTCTTCTCAGAGATAAGATGCCACCATTCTAGTGAGTCTTTCACTCTGTATTTTCTTACAGTCTCTGTACATTTATTTTATTAATAGAAATTGTGTATTACTGTATCTCTGTTTTTATGGTTGCATCTTTGATATATTTCTGTTATATTATTGGATATACATGATATCTCTGTGCATTTCTTTAATATATCTCGGCTCTCATTTCATGCCGAAAATAATCTGGATCACTTACCCCCTCTCTTTCATGTACTTCTCTCTCCCCCTCACTCTGTATCCCCCCCCATTTCACGCTCACTATATCCCCCTCCGTCTCTCTCCTCCACTCTCCCACCCTTTCTCTCTTTATATCTCTCTGTCTGCCCCTTCCCTCTATCTCTCCATTCCTCTCACCCTCTGTCTCACTCTCTACCCCTCCTCTCTCTCTCTCTCATACATTTACCCCTCTCTCCCCTTCACTTGGTATCCCACTTCCTCTCTCTCCACCCCTTTTTCTCTTTACCTCTGTCTAACCCCACTCCCTCCCTCTACCCCCTTTCCTCTCACTTTGTCTCTCTATACCTCCTCTCTTTGTCTCCCTCTCCCTCCCTCTCACACAATCAAACACTCCTTCTCTCTTCCTCTCTCGCACTAACACACACTCTCTCTAACACCCTCCTCCCTCTCTCTCTCTCTCTCTCTCTCTCTCTCTCCCTTCCACTATCTCTCCTCTCTTTATCTCCTACAAATACCATCTCTCTCTCTCTCTCTCTCCCCTCATTGTTAGTCTCTCTCTCACTCTCTCTCTACCATCTTTCTAGCTCCCCCCCTCTTTCTTTTTTCACCTCTCTCTACCTCCCTCTCTCTCAATCCATCTCACTCTCAACCTCTCTTCTACTCATGTTTTCTCTATCCATACTCCCCTTCTCTCCCTCCTCCCTCTCTCTCTACCTGCTCCCTCTCTCTCTCCATCTCACTCTCGAACTCTCTTTTTCTCTTGTTGGACCAAGTCTCCCTTCTTGTTCTTATATGTCTCTCTCCCATACCTCTCTTACTCATTGTATGCCCCTTCCCCTCTCTCTCCCACTCTCCCCCCTTGTTCTATTTTCCTCTATCTACCCCCCTTTCGTCTCTTCCCCTCCCTCTCACTCTCTCTACCCCCCTCTCTGTCTCCCTCTCTTTCTCTTGTTGGACCAAGTCTCCCTTCTTGTTCTTATCTGTCTCTCTCCCATACCTCTCTTACTCATTGTATGCCCCTTCCCCTCTCTCTCCCACTCTCCCCCCTTGTTCTATTTTCCTCTATCTACCCCCCTTTCGTCTCTTCCCCTCCCTCTCACTCTCTCTACCCCCCTCTCTGTCTCCCTCTCCCTCACTCTCAGTGACTCTTTTTTTTTTCTCTCCACCTCTCACACTCTCACATACTCTCTCTCTACACCCTCTCTCTCTCTCTCTACCTCCCTCCCATTATCACTTATCTCTTTCTCAAAATATATTATATAATTAATTGAAAAAAATTAACAAATAAAGGAAAACTTTATAATTCTACTACTACTACTCGCACTCCCCCCATAGCCAACGACTATGATCCTCTTCACAAATTTGGGCTTTAGCACCTTTGAAGGCATCTACCTTTTTTCTCTCTGAAATTTGAATAGACGAAAACACTTGGACCAGATGTACGGTCTGCACTCCTCTCGCAGCCAACGACTGTAATCCACTTCAGAACTTCAGCACTAGAGAGTTCTGAACGTTCCAATGCCTTTTTCCCCTAGAGTAACCTTTACCCGAAGCTTTGGATTGAGTGCCATGTGCTCACCTCGATCAACGATCAAGGCGTGTCCTTTTCTTTTACTTCAGACAAATTCTAGTCAACATCCCCTTTCTCTATTTTCTCGGAGTGTCAATCCTCTGAAGTGCTAGATATTCCACCACACATCCTTCTCCAATGGATGGTCCAGATGGAATTTGATGCTTTAACCTTTGAGATTTTTTTGTGTCTCCATTCTCCATTTTCCCTGAAGTGATAGAGATGGCACCACATTCCCACATAATCGATGACTAGGATTTATCTTCTTACCTTTTGGAGCTTCGGATGACACCTGGTCAATGCTCTTCTTTCTCCTCAAATTTTTCCCAAAGTCTGCAATATGGTGACATGTGTCCTTCCTAGATCGACGGTCAACATGGACTTTGATACTTCACGCTTCGGGGGTTTTGGCTTCACCACACTCTCTTTCCTCTAAAGTGTACGACCTCTGAAGTGAAGTATCCACTGACACCTATCCACTTCCGATGGACGACTCTAATGAACTTTGTAACTTCGGGCTTCGGGAGTTTTGCACACTCAACTCCTGCTTTTCCCCAAAGTGCTCTTTTTGCGAGGTGTGTGTATTTTTGCCATGTGTCCCTTTCAATAATGGATGGTCTCGATCTACTTCAGGACTTCAGTGAGTCCACTCTCCTTGTTCACTTAAGAATATTAAGGCTTGTGCACTTTACCTGGATCAGATGGTTGTCGATCCACATGTCAAGATCTGGTGGATGGGATGTGTTCTCCTCCTTTGTGCGCTCCTCCTTGATGTTGGGCCTACATCTAACGGTCCAGATCTCTTCCTGTAGCTCGATCTAAAGGCTATTGTGGCTCCTCCTCTTGATATTTTTCATTCTCCCGAATTTGGGAAAATTTACAAGTGTTCAAAGGCTTTGGCCCTTGAACCTTCTCCTACGAACCCGACTGCTTGGGTCTTGACTTATGCTTCTCCTCTTGAACTTTTGATATTGAATCAACTCGCTCCTGCACACTCCTTGCGCTGACTCTCCTAGGCTTGTATGTGGCTTGGACCTCGACCGTCTCGGCCTTCTTCTCCTCTTCGTTGAGATTTTGTGTGCAAAGGCACTATCCTCCCTAAGGATTTGAATTGGCTCGAATATTTAAGGGTCTCGAACCTTGTTTTCTCCTTCAAAGGAAGTCTTCTGCCCTCCTGGCACCTTTTTCTCAATGCACACTTGCATATATCTTTCCCAGAGTGTTCAACAACTCTGGTTCTCTATAACTTCAACTTCTCAGACCTTAGAGGTCTCTGTCCCTTTACTCCTTAAAGGGATATCTATTCCCTCGTGGCAACTTCTGCTCAAATCACTCTTTTTTGAGCTTACAAAGTGTTCAGTAACTTTGTGGGTGTCTTCCTCTTGATACTCTTCTCTCCCTCTGAACTCAAAACAGAGTCCTTTCATGCACACTTGCACCTGCTGAATGCCTTCTGGAAGATTTCGACAGAGTGTTCAACAACTCTGTCTTTTGTTCCTTCTCTGCACAATTTCTCCGCCAAGGTCTTCAACAACCTTGAAGCTCCTCTTGAGTTGTGAATGCTCTGGTGTACCCTCCTGGCACATTCTTCTCTAACTCAAAAGAGTTCAGATGAGCACTCCTTGCATTGGCTACAGAGTTTCCAATACCCTATTGTGCACTCGTTGCATAGCCTAAAGAACCCAGAATAACTCAACAACTGTCAAACAAATAGTGGAATCTATCTTCACCCTTCAGGTGGAACCTATTCATACATCTACATCATATGCATACATAAAACACATGTGACATTCAAATGCATTCATAAAACACATAAAAACCTAGAAAACGCATAACCAGGAAAAACTATTCTTTCCATTAATCGAAATGCATAATTACAATGTGTGCAAGTTGGACTGCAACAGAGTTTCACCTCTCCTCTCCTTGTCTTACAATGATTTACCCTCAAATTTCATCCTCTTCTAGGCATATGATACAAAGTTTTATACAAGAGGGGCTCCTACAACCTTTCCCTCCAACTACTCTAGTGTTGTCTAATCACCATTTTCAATGCCTATCTATTGAGGCTTATTACATTGAATGACCACAAACACTTCATATATGAGGTGATGCTCGAGATATGTACAACTCAGACCACATTAAATGCCTTTCTATCTACTGCCCGTACAAAGGAATCAACTCAGCTCTTCTAGCCTTACATCATTTAATTGCATTAAATTTATATTTTTAAATTTAAAAATGGGAGGGTTGTGCCTCTCCCTTCTTTTAATGCGCTTTGATGTGCTAGATAGATGGTGTGTTGCTAAGGTGGAAAGGATGATCCTACATCATACTCCACTATTGGGAAAATCATGAGCTCCTCTACTCTGTTGTTGAAATCCACCTGTATCCCAAACTCTTCCATGGAGTTGTCCGCTTGCTCCTCTGCTTTGTTGTTGTTTCTATTGCTGCGCTGCTACTCTTGAAGGTCCTCCTCTATTCAGCTTCCTCTTGCTAAAAAATTCTTGTGATGACCTCAACATCAACTCTCTTACCTCCTCAATGACCTCTTCCATCTAATCTATTGGATGTATCCTCCTTTCATGCAAACTAGCCTGCTGCATTTCCTCATGCTGAGAAAAGGGTGGATTATCCTCATCTCCCATGATGTCTTCATCTCCTTTAGCACTAGCTTGCCACTTCCCTTCAGATTCATATTCTGCAGCCTCCTTACTAGACTTTTGTTGAGCCATCTCCTCTGATAGATCAAATCCTGTTAGTTCCTCTGCTGACACATCTCCAACTTCCTCCAACTTCTCCTCATGTTGGCATTCCACTACTCTTTCCATGACTGCATCTTGAAAGTATTTCTCTAGTTCTGGATTGTCCAACCAATCCTCCAGTAACTTCAAATACATCTCCCACTGAGTGAGCAACTCAAATGTTTGATCCTCTTTTTCTATTGGGGAAGACATTAGTGTCTTCTCCTTCTCCTCCTTAATGATAGCCACAACTGACTGTCCTCCTTTTTCTTCTGTTGCACTTGGAATTTGTGCTCTGGCCTCTGCTTGACTAGTTGGTAGGAATATTTTTATTCCCCCAATGATCAGAACAAACTACTAATCCTACTCCTTGTTGCTCTAAAATCACCTATGAGTTCACCTCTTCTCCCTTTCCCACTTGGAAATTTGGAATTTCATCACTGCCCTCTTGGCAGTCTGTGAGATCATTAGATGATCTCTTCTCATTGCCCTCCTGGAAACCTGAAATTTCACCACTGTCATCCTGGAAGTCTATGAGATCAAATGATCTCGTCTCCTCCTCACTGATGGTTTCTCCAGTCTCTGGTTCATAGATGTAAACCACTTCCTCTGTGTTGTTTAGGGTTTCAGATTCCCTCAACCACCTCCGCAACACTTGTTGTTGCCTTCTGGACAACAACTTCTGAACATGCCATATTTCTTTTTGCTTCATGGGTCACTCGTACCTCCAGCGTATCTGTGCCTCCTCTTACATTTTCAGCGTTAGCTTTTCCATTTCTACTCTGATTTCTTTGAGCTATTTTTCCATTTCTTCTTTGTTTTTATGTTGATGGTCCTTTCCTCGACCATGCTTGTAGACTTCAGTAGCCATTCTCTCATTTTTGCTTTTCCTGTGGTCTGTAAGAAAAATAAATCTCTAATACCACTCTAACACACACCCCCTCTCTCTCCTTGGGGTTGCACGACCCCCCGATCTAGGATCGTTCAAAACACTAAGTTGAATTAGCTCTTCGGGCCCTTTCTGAAACCAAAAATCAATTTACACAGGCCTCTTTTCTCCCTAAGGCATAGGTTCTATGAAACCTACGAGCTCCTTCTAAGACCCTGTTCTCTTTTAGAAATTTGAGTGATGGGCGCTAGCTCCCTATGCTAGGCCCCTTCTTCTTCATATGACCTTCTGTTGTGACCTGGGCCTAACCTCCTAAAGGCGCTTTGGAATTCGAGCTTCGACCTTTTTCACAACAGCTAACTCCAAAACCTTTGAACTCTGAACCGACGAACTTACTTGGGAAAGACGTACAACTCACGCTCCCCCAACAAATAACGATTGTGATCCTCTTCATGAATTCAGGCTTCGACACCTTTGAATGCATATACCTTATTTTTCCCCGAAATCTGAATCGGTGAAAACGCATGGACCAGATCTACGGTCTGGGCTCCTCTAGCATCCAACAACTATGATCCACTTCATAACTTTGGTGTTCAAGAGTTACAAACATTCCAATGCCTTTTTCCCTCAAAATAAACTTTACCCAAAGATTTGGATCGAGCACCACGTGCTCACCTCGATCAACAGTCAAGGCATGTCCTTTTCTTTTACTTTAGACAACTTGCAATCAATGTCCCCTTTCTCTACTTCCCCGTAGTGTCAGTCCTCCGAAGTGTCAGATCTTCCGCCACACATCTTTCTCCAATGGATGGTTCATATGGACTTTGATGCTTCGGCCTTTTGTATTTTTTGTGTCTCCATTCTCCGTTTTCCTCGAAGTGCTCTATCACCGAAGTGACAAATATGGCACCACGTTCCCACATAATTGATGAATAGTATTTATATTCTTACCTTTTGGAGCTTTAGACGACCCCTGTTCAATGCTCCACTTTCTCCTCAGCTTCTCCCCGAAGTCTACGATCTAGTGATGCATGTCCTTCCTAGATCAACGGTCAAGATGGACTTCGCTACTTCATGCTTCGGGGGTTTTGGCTTCACCCCATTCACTTTCCTTCAAATTGAAGGATCTACTGACACCTATCCACTTCCGATGGATGTCTCTTATGAACTTCATAACTTCGGGCTTCAGGAGTTTTGCACAGTCCACTCCCACTTTTCACCAAAGTGCTCTTTTTCTGAGGTGTGTGGATTTCCACCATGTGTCCCTTTGAATGATGGGAAGTCCTGATCTACTTCAAGACATAGGGACTTCGGTGAGTCCACTCTCCTTATGCACTTAAGAAGATTAAGGCTCATGCACTTTACGTAGATCGAACAAATTTCAATCCACGCGCCCAGATCCAACATATGGGATCTGTTCTCCTCCTCTACACGGTCCTCCTTGATTTTGGACGTAGATCTAACATTCTATATCTCTTCCTGCAGCTTGATCCAATGTCTTATATGGCTCCTCCTCGTGAGCTCCTTCATTCTCCCGAATTTGGGAAAATTTACAAGTGTTCAAACGTTTTGGCCGTTGAACCTTCTCTTGCGAACTGGACTACTTGGGTCTTGACTTATGCTTATCCACTCGAGATTTTGATATTCAATCAGCTTGCTCATGCACACTCCTTGCATTGAATCTCCTGAGCTTGTCTATGGCTTGAACCCTAAAGGTCTCGACCTTTTTCTCCTCTCTGATGAGATTTTGTGCACAAGGGAACTATCCCCCTAAGCCTTTGAATTGGCTCAAATATTTAAGGGTCTATACCCTTGTTTTCTCCTTCAAAGGAATTGTTGTTCCCTCCTCACACCTTATGCTCAATGCACACTTGCAGATCTCTTTCCTAGCTTGTTCAACAACTCTGGTTCTCCATAACTTGAATTGCTCGGACCTCATAGGTCTTTGTTCCTTTCCTCCTTGAAGGGATATCTGTTCCCTCTTGGAAAATTGTGCTCAAAATGATCCTTTTTGATCTTACACAGTGTTCATTAACTTTGTGGGTGTCTTCCTCTTGACACTCTTCTCTCCCTTTGAACTCTAAATGGAGTCCTTTCGTGCACACTTGCACTTTCTCAATGCCCTCTTGGACGAGTTCTACAGTGTTCAACAACTTTGTCTTTTGTGCCTTCTACGCACAATTTCTCCTCCAAGGTGTTCAACAACCTTTAGGCTCCTCTTGAGTTTTGATTTCTCTGGTGTACCCTCTTGGAATGTTCTTCTCTTACTCGAAAGAGTTCATATGTGCACTCCTTGCATTGGCTACAGAGTTTCCAATGCCCTGTTGTGCACTCCTTTCATAGCCTAAAGAACCTAAAACAAATCAACAACTATCAAACAGATAGAGAAATCTATCTTCACACTACAGATGGAACCTATTCATACATCTAAACATATGCATACATAACTCACATATGACATTCAAATGAATTCATAAAGCACATAAACACCCAGAAAATGCGTAGGCTAGAAAAACTCCTCTTTCCATTAATCTGGATGCATAATTACAATGTGTGTAGGCTGGATTGCAACAGAGTCTCAACTCTCCAATCCTTGGCTTACAATGATTTACTCTCAACTATCAACAACCTCTTCTGGGCATATGATACAATTTTTTATACAAGAGGGGCTCCTCTAGCCTTTCCCTCCAACTACTCTAGTGGTTTCTAATCACCATTTACAATGTATATATATTGAGGCTTATTACATTGAATGAACACAAACACTTCAGATCTGAGGCAGTGCTCAATATATGTACAAATCATACCACAATAGAGACCTTTCTATCTACTTCCTATATAAAGGCATCAACTTGTCTCTTCCAGCCTTACATCATTTAATTGCATTAAATTTATATTTTAAAATTTAAAAATGGTATGGTTGCTCCTCTCCCTTCCTTGAATGTGCTTTGATGTGCTAGATAGTTGGTGCGCTATTGAGGTGGAAAGGATTCTCCTACATCAATTAACAATATGTGAAAACCACAACACACACCCACTCTATGTGATCCTTGTAATCGGAGGAAGTTTTTCATATCAAGGCTAGATCATAGACCGTTAACCATGGTTGAGGAATGAAAACAAGTGTTTCTATATAATTTTGAATCTTCTAGGATCAAATGCACTGGACAAGTTCTTGAAACAATAAATGAGTCCTTTGCAGGGATTCATTTTCGGCCTCCACATTGTACACATCCATAATGAGTAGGTTTTGTGCATTGGAAATGGGTGTTGAGGCCCAAACATGGTCAATGGGAGAAACAAGGGCATTGAGCCTTGATTCAACCATCTTGAGCTCAACCTCCATGAACCACACCTAGAAGCCATGACATGATCCTTCTTTGATGGTTTTTTGTCATTTGATTTGAACACAGGTGCAATTACAAGGTCTTGTGCATAAAGGATGGTACTCAGGTCCTTATCTATAATCGAGGGATGAAAATAAGAGCCTCTAGTTGTAAACATTATTTATTAGATTTGAAATCCACACAAGAGTGTTTGAACCACCACATTTCATCTGCGTACAATATCATCCGCCTCCATGTAAGGTATCGGGGCACCATGACTAGGTTAGTTTTGAATGAACAATGGGTCTCAAGGTCTAGCCAAGGTCAAGTGAGGATAATGAGGGCCTTTTTCCCCTAAATGAAGATTCTAAGATGAAAGAACTATGAACAACACCTACAAACCATTAAGCTTCTTTGGATATAGCATCATGAATTCATCCTTAAGAAACCACTTGGGAACACTATCCGGTATCTCTTACCTACTAGAGGGATATGTGTGAAATGATTAAACCACAAAAAA
>ML782723.1:169540-180321 GCA_009831015.1 Picea engelmannii
CCTTACTCTCACTAGCTCTCTCTCTACCCCCCTCTCTACCTTCGTCTCCCTCCTTCCCACACTCTCTATATCTACCCCTCCTCCTTGATTATCTCTTTCCACCTCTCACACTCTCACACACTGTCTCTCTCCCCCCACTCCCACTATCTCTCATATATCTCTCCTACATTTACCTGTCTCTCTCTCTATCTGTCTCTCTATATTCCTGTCTCTCATTTTCACACTGTCACACTCTCTCTCTACTTTGCTTGTATGTTGTGTTATCTCTCCCTCCCACACTCTCACTACTATCCTTCGATGTGTTTCTCTCTCTCCTCCCCATACTCTCACGCACACTCTTTCTATCCCCCTTTTATGTATTCCTCTCTCTCCCACCCACACTCTACCACACTCACTCTCTCCCTCTCACACTCTCACACACTAGAAATTTTGGTACATTACAAGGAATGGAATGGTAAAGAAAGACATGGCCTTGACATAGACATGGAAACGCATGTCAAGACCTAGACCTAGACCTATACCTTGCCTCTCCATGCCTCACACTCTTACACCTAATCCCTCTCTATCTCCACCCTCTTTGACTCCCTCCCTCCCTATCCCTTGCCCTCTCTCACCCTCCTTCCCTCCATCTCCCTCTTTGTCTCTCTCCCCTTCCATCTTCCCCTTTTTCTCTCCCTCCCCCCATACCCCCCTTCTCTCTCCCACATTTATCTCCCATCTCTCTCTCACTCTCTCTCCTTGTTGTTAGTCCATCTCACTCTCACTCTCTCTCTCTTCCTCTCTTTATACTTCTACCTACCCCTCTATCTCTCTCCATATTACTCTCGACCTCTCTTTTTCTCTTGTTATCTCTCTCCCTCCCTCCCCTTCTTTCCCTCCTCCCCCTCTCTCTACCCTATCCCTACATCTCTCCATCTCACTCTCAAGATCTCTTTTACTCTTGTCCACTCTTTCCCTCCCTCCCCTTATCTCCCTCTCCTTGATCCAGGTGGATATTGGTGGCCACCCAACTTTTTCAACTGGCCCAAAATAGCTTTTTGACAGTTTTGACAATTTACTTTTTTTAGTAGTTTTTAACTTCAGGGGCCATTTTGAGGGCCTAAATGAAGATTTTTTCAGGATCAAGCTTCTCAATGATATCCAAAGGCATGATTGAGCCCCAAAAATGAATATCCTCAATGATACCTTTCCAACGGGCTATCATACGCCTAAAACGAAGATCGTATGCAAAAGTTATGACCTTGGAAAGTTGATGCACCAACTTACCCAAACGGGGCCCACATTACTTTTGGTGCTTCATCTCCTAGGGTTAGGTTTTTGGATGTCTAGGGTTTTTGGCATTCCCTCTTATTGTAAAACGGCCTTCAGATCCTCATTGTAATCATCTTCTTGCGAATGCAAGTAGCCGTCACATCTCTTCTCAAAGATAAGATGCCACCATTCTAACGAGTCTTTCACTCTGTATTTTTATAGTCTCTGTACATTTATTTTATTAATAGAAATCGTGTATTATTGTATCTTTGTGTTTATGGTTGCACCTCTGATATATTTATGTTATATTATTGGATATACGCGATATCTCTGTGCATTTCTTTAGTATATCTCCACTCTCATTTCGTGCCGAAAATAATCTGGATCAGTGGTATCAGAGAAGGCTGCTCTTGATCATTTTTTTCAGTGCATGTCCCCGACGAGGTCTGAGTATATAAAGTTGGGTCTCGAGCTTATATCTCTTGAATACAGTCGCTCTCGCACACCCAAGAAACCCTCAATGGTGGAAGAAAAGAAAAATGATGGAGTAGACGATCCTATCAATCTGTTGCTTGAGAAAGCTCTCATGCGACACAGGGACGAAATGATGGAGAATTTTTCCCACATCCTTAAATGCTTGTCAATAACATCAGGTGCATCTTCATCAAGCGACCACTTTGGAGGCAGCTCGCCTTTCAAGGTAGAAGTTAATTTTGATATTCCTGTATTTGAAGGACAGATAGATGCAAAAGCTCAATAAAAATGGTTAACTCTGCTAGAAGGTTATTTCTCTGTTCAAAATTTTTTCGACAAAGAAAAGATCACCTTCGCACTCCTTAAATCTCTCCCTCATGTCAAACATTGGTGGGAAACTTATTGGGAACAAAGTTCCACAAATGAGTCTAGAATATATGGGGCCGATCTCACTTGGGATTTTTTTTTGGATGCGGTAAAGGAACAGTATTACCCTATTGGCAACTATGAGGACCAGTACATGAGATGGACCACATTATAGCAAGAGAGGGGCCAAGCAGTTCCGAAGTTCACCAATACCTTCCATACCTTGCGCACCAAGCTAGGTATCAAAGACTCCGAGGGACATTTGGTTCTAAAATACCATGGGTCTCTACACAGATACATCCAGACTGAAATGGATTTTCTAGACATCTCATCACTCAATGCTACTTATTGATATGCTATTAAAATTGAGCATAAATTTAAGCACCAGAACAAATGAGAATTCGGGTCTACAAATCACCAACAACCAAAGTATGACAAAGATGGCCCTAACAAACAGTCTCCCAAAAACCAGTCCAAGCAACAGGAAAAGAAGGGTCATGGGAAGACAAAGAAGGACACTGGAAAATGGTGCGATTTCCAAAAAATCCCCTGGCACAACACCGATGAATGTCACTCAAAACAGTTATTGGTGGTCGAGCTCAAAGACAAGGAGATGAACCCTGCTTTAGAATCTGATTCTGAAAATATTGGTAAAGGACAGATCATTGATGCAGACCCCACTACTATTGTCACGACTGCAACAATTCAACCAAAAGAACCAACAGATCCTGAAGAGGGGGAGCCCCCTTTTCATTCACAGATGTAGTGAAGGGGACCTCGATGCATTTTATTGTTGATAGAGGAAGATAGAAGAACCTCATCTTAGCAGAGGTCGTCAAACAATTGGGATTGTCGACAACACCACACCCATAGCCATACAAAATCGGGTGGGTTCACCGAGCACGAGATCTTTGTGTCAGCCAATAGTGTCGATTATCATACGACATCCAACCCTTCAAGGATGAGGTATTATGTAATATTTCCCCATTGGATGTCTGTGATGTCCTCTTGGGCCAACAATATATGTGGAGATGCCATGTTGTTTATGAGTCTCGACCATGTAGTGTCATTGTTACTTTGGGGGGTCATCTCTAATGAATACCAGAGGTAGTACCGACTACTGTTCCACCTAAAAAGTGTTGCAAGCTAGTATCTCATACTGCAAAATTCAGCTTCTTCAGAATCTGTTCAAAAGGGGAACAGAAGGACACTGCAACCACTACAACCTCACCCCAAGCACCTTCCATCCAACAAAAACAGGTCGACAAGGTTGCAAAAAAGCGCAAAGATTCCTTCTGCACATTTTCATCTCATGTACCTCAACTTGTTGAGCAACCTCAACTTCAATAGGTTGATGACAAACTTCCACAAATTAAGCAATGCGACGTCTCCAACAAGGCAAGTAGCTCACCAAGATGCAGATTCAACAAATGTTTTTCCCTCTTCCCTGGGAACTCAATGCAATGGATACCATTGCTTCCTAAGGAGGGAGAATTGATTTAGGTGGATATTAGTGGCCAGCCACTTTTTCCGACTGGCCCAAAACAACTTTTTGACAGTTTTGGCAATTTACTATTTTTAGCAGTTTTTAACTTCTGAGGCCATTTTGAGGACCTAAATGAAGATTTTTCAGCATCAAGCTTCTCAATGATATAAAAAGGCATTATTGAGCCCCCAAAATTAATCTCCTCGACGATACCTTTCCAATGGGCTATCATATGCCTAAAATGGAGATTGTATGAAAAAGTTATGACCCCAGGAAGTTGATGCACCAACTTACCCAAACGGGGCCCACATGAATTTTGGCACTTCATCTCCTAGGGTTAGGTTTTTTGATGTCTAGGGTTTTGGGAATTCCCTCTTATTGTAAAAAGGCCTTTAGAGCCTCATTTTAAGCATCTTCTTGAGAATGCGAGTAGCCGTCACATCTCTTCTTAGAGATAAGATGCCACCATTCTAGCGAGTCTTTCACTCTGTATTTTTGCAGTCTCTTTACATTTCTTTTATTAATAGTAATCGTGTATTACTATATCTATGTGTTTATGTTTGCATATCTAATATATTTATGTTATATTATTGGATATACACAATATCTCTGTCCATTTCTTTAGTATATCTCCACTCTCATTTCGTGCCTAGAGTGGGCAATGTCTGAATTGTTGAGGAACCTGCCACTGTTGAAGAAGGTTCAGGATGAACTGGAACATGTAGTTGGAATGGGGCGGATGGTGCGTGAATCTAATCTTCCTTCTCTCCTTTATTTACAAGCTGTGGTGAAAGAAACGCTTATACTTCACCCGGTGTCACCCCTTGCCCTTCCTCACTTATCTATGCAATTGTATTAATGGGACCGAACTTAGGGCTATTTTACCATCAATTCCTTTATAAAAATAGATGAGGTGAAAAATCAGATTTTTGAAGTCTCAAACCAAACATAAACTGGTAAATGGTTTTTCAAGTGTTAAACTAAACATAAACATGTGATTTTTAAGGAGAAAACACATGTTCTTAACTATTAATCCTATTAAGGTTGTATATTTAATCAACAAAATCTTGATTTTTCATTATATATGAAGCATTTGTGGTAGAGTCTATCATGATGTTATAAGGTAATTTTCATGTTTACTTACGGGCTATGGTGTTGTGTTTTGATCATGTATATTAGTAAATAACTTAGTATTGAAAATATTAATTAAGATATGAGGATATATGGCGTTTTTCCTTTTATGACAATGTTTACTTCTTTATTTAGACATTAATATTTATATTATTGAAAGATCCCAATGTTTACCATTAACACATTAAACTCTTAAAATAGTCATTTTTCATTCAGTGATCAAGAGTGGGTGGGTGGATGATGTTGGTCTATGAAATCATTGCAATAGGAAAGTGTGCTCATTGAAAATTTCAAGAACGCATAAGTATTTCGAAAACACCAACATGTTCCTATTTGGATAGCTTTATCCCTTTCCAAACCTCCACGCATGCCCCATGCAAACCTCAAAGTTTCCCTAAACATAGATTTTAATACATGTTCAAAAGGTGTGTGCCATGAACAATAACATTAATGACACAGACCCCCTCTCTCTCCTCGGGGTTGTACGACCTCCCGGTCTAGGATCGTTCAAAACACTAAGCTGAATTAGCTCTTCGGGACCCTACTGGAACCCAAAATCAATTTACACAGGCCCCTTTTCTCCCTAAGGCACAGATTCTATGAAAAATGTGGGCTCCTGCTAAGCCCCTGTTCTCTTTTAGAAATTTGAGTGACGGGTGCTAGCTCCCTATGCTAGGCCCCTTCTTCTTCATATGACCTCGGGCTATGACTCAGGGCTAACCTCCTAAAGACGCTTTAGAATTCAGGCTTCGGCCTTTTTCAAAACAACTAACTCCAAAACCTCCGAACTTCGAACCAAAGAACTTACCCGAGCAAGACCTACGACTCGCACTCCCCCCACAGCCAACGACTATGATCCTCTTCACAAATTTGGGCTTCAACGCCTTTGAACGCATCTACCTTTTTTCTTCCTGAAATTTGAATCGACGAAAACGCTTGGACCAGATGTACGGTCTGCACTCCTCTCGCAGCCAACGACTGTAATCCACTTCAGAACTTCATCACTAGAGTGTTCTGAACGCCAATGCCTTTTTCCCCTAGAGTAACCTTTATCCAAAGCTTTGGATTGAGTGCCATATGCTCACCTCGATCAATGATCAAGGCGTGTCCTTTTCTTTTACTTCGAACAAATTCTAGTCAACATCCCCTTTCTCTATTTTCTCGGAGTGTCAATCCTCTAAAGTGCTAGATATTCCAGTATGCATCCTTCTCCAATGGATGGTCCAGATGGACTTCGATGCTTCAACCTTTGAGATTATCCTGATCTCCCATGATTTCTTCATTTCCTTTGGCACTAGCTTGCCACTTCCCTTCAGATTCATATTCTGCAGCCTCCTTACTGGACTTTTGTTGAGCCATCTCCTTTGATAGATCAAATCCTGTTAGTTCCTCTGCTGACACATCTCCAACTTCCTCCAACTTCTCCTCATGTTGGCATTCCACTACTCTTTCCATGACTGCATCTTGAAAGTATTTCTCTAGTTCTGGATTGTCCAACCAATCCTCCAGTAACTTCAAATACATCTCCCACTGAGTGAGAAACTCAACTATGTGATCCTCTTTTTCTATTGGGGAAGACATTAGTGTCTTCTCCTTCTCCTCCTTAATGATAGCCACAACAGATTGTCCTCCTTTTTCTTCTGTTGCACTTGGAATTTGTGCATTGGCCTCTGCTTGACTAGTTGGTAGGAATATTTTTATTCCCCCAATGATCAGAACAAACTAATAATCCTACTCATTGTTTCTCTAAAATCACCTATGAGTTCACCTCTTCTCCCTTGCCCACTTGGAAATCTGGAATTTCATCACTGCCCTCTTGGCAGTCTATGAGATCATTAGATGATCTCTTCTCATTGCCCTCCTGGAAAACTAAAATTTCACCACTGTCTTCCTGGAAGTCTATGAGATCAAATGATCTCATCTCCTCCTCACTGATGGTTTCTCCAGTCTCTGGTTCATAGATGTAAACCACTTCCTCTGTGTTGTTGAGGGTTTCAGCTTCCCTCAGCCACCTCCTCAACACTTGTTGTTGCCTTCTGGACAACAACTTTTGAACATGCCATATTTCTTTTTGCTTCATGGGTCACTCGTACCTCCTGTTACATCTTCAGCGTTAGCCTGTCCATTTCTACTCTGATTTCTTTGAGATCTTCTTCCATTTCTTTTTTGCTTTTATGTTGGTGGTCCTTTCCTCGACCATGTTTGTAGACTTTAGTAGCCATTCTTTCATTTTTCCTTTTTCCGTGGTCTGTAGGAAAAATAAATCTCTAATACCACTCTGACACACACCCCCCCTCTCTCCTTGGGGTTGCATGACCCCCCGATCTAGGATCGTTCAAAACACTAAGTTGAATTAGCTCCTCGGACCCCTTCTGAAACCAAAAATCAATTTACACAGGCCTCTTTTCTCCCTAAGGCATAGGTTCTATGAAACCTGCGCGCTCCTCCTAAGACCCTGTTCTCTTTTAGAAATTTGAGTGATGGGCACTAGCTCCCTATGCTAGGCCCCTTCTTCTTCATATGACCTTCGGTTGTGACCTAGGCCTAACCTCCTAAAGGCGCTTCAGAATTCGAGCTTCGAGCTTTTTCACAACAGCTAACTCCAAAACCTTTGAACTCTGAACCGACGAACTTACTTGGGCAAGACCTACAACTCACGCTCCCCCAACAAATAACGGTTGTGATCCTCTTCATGAATTCAAGCTTCGACACCTTTGAATGCATATACCTTATTTTTCCCCAAAATCTGAATCGGTGAAAACGCATGGACCAGATCTACGGTCTGGGCTCCTCTAGCATCCAACAACTATGATCCACTTCAGAACTTTGGTGTTCAAGAGTTACGAACATTCCAATGCCTTTTTCCCTCAAAATAAACTTTACCCAAAGCTTTGGATCGAGAAACACGTGCTCACCTCGATCAACAGTCAAGGCATGTCCTTTTCTTTTACTTTAGACAACTTGCAATCAATGTCCCCTTTCTCTACTTCCCCATAGTGTCAGTCCTCCGAAGTGTCAGATCTTCTGCCACGCATCTTTCTCCAATGGATGCTTCATATGGACTTTAATGCTTCATCCTTTTGTATTTTTCATGTCTCCATTCTCCGTTTTCCTCGAAGTGCTCTATCGCCGAAGTGACAAATATGGAACCACGTTCCCACATAATTGATAAATAGTATTTATATTCTTACCTTTTGGAGCTTTAGACGACCCCTGTTCAATGCTCCACTTTCTCCTCAGCTTCTCCCCAAAGTCTACGATCTAGTGATGCATGTCCTTCCTAGATCAACGGTCAAGATGGACTTCGCTACTTCATGCTTTCGGGGTTTTGGCTTCACCACATTCACTTTCCTTCAAATTGAAGGATCTACTGACACCTATCCACTTCCAATAGATGTCTCTTATGAACTTCATAACTTCAGGCTTCAGGAGTTTTGCACAGTCCACTCCCACTTTTCACCAAAGTGCTTTTTTTCTGAGGTGTGTGGATTTCCACCATGTGTCCCTTTGAATGATGGGAAGTCCTGATCTACTTCAAGACATAGGGACTTTGGTGAGTCCACTCTCCTTATGCACTTAAGAAGATTAAGGCTCATGCACTTTACGTAGATCAAACAAATTTCGATCCACGTGCCCAGATCCAACATATGGGATTTGTTCTCCTCCTCTACACGGTCCTCCTTGATTTTGGACATAGATCTAACATTCCAGATCTCTTCCTGCAGCTTGATCCAATGGCTTATATGGCTCCTCCTCATGAGCTCCTTCATTCTCCCGAATTTGGGAAAATTTACAAGTGTTCAAACGTTTTGGCCGTTGAACATTCTCTTGCGAACTGGACTACTTGGGTATTGACTTATGCTTATCCACTCGATATTTTGATATTCAATCAGCTTGCTCATGCACACTCCTTGCATTGAATCTCCTAATCTTTTCTATGGCTCGAACCCTAAAGGTCTCGACCTTTTTCTCCTCTCTGATGAGATTTTGTGCACAAGGGAACTATCCCCCTGAGCCTTTGAATTGGCTCGAATATTTAAGGGTCTAGACCCTTGTTTTCTCCTTCAAAGTAATTGTTGTTCCCTCCTGACACCTTCTGCTCAATACACACTTGCAGATCTCTTTCCTAGTGTGTTCAACAACTCTAGTTCTCCAGAACTTGAATTGCTTGGACCTCATAGGTCTTTGTTCCTTTCCTCCTTGAAGGGATATCTGTTCCCTCTTGGAAACTTGTGCTCAAAATGATCCTTTTTTATCTTACACGGTGTTCATTAACTTTGTGGGTTTCTTCCTCTTGACACTTTTCTCTCCCTTTGAACTCGAAATAGAGTTCTTTCGTGCACACTTGCACTTTCTCAATGCCCTCCTGGATGAGTTCTATAGTGTTCAACAACTTTGTCTTTTGTGCCTTCTATGCACAATTTCTCCTCCAAGGTGTTCAACAACCTTTAGGCTCCTCTTGAGTTTTTATTTCTCTGGTGTTCCCTCTTGGAATGCTCTTCTCTTACTCGAAAGAGTTCATATGCGCACTCCTTGCGTTGGCTACAGAGTTTCCAATTCCCTGTTGTGCACTCCTTGCATAGCCTAAAGAACCTAAAACAAATCAACAACTATCAAACAGATAGAAAAATCTATCTTCACCCTACAGATGGAACCTATTCATACATCTAAACATATGCATACATAACTCACATATGACATTCAAATGAATTCAAAAAACACATAAACACCCAGAAAATGCATAGGCTAGAAAAACTCCTCTTTCCATTTATCTAGATGCATAATTACAATGTGTGTAGGCTGGATTGCAACAGAGTCTCAACTCTCCTCTCCTTGGCTTACAATGATTTACTCTCAACTATCAACAACGTCTTCTGGGCATATGATACAAATTTTTATACAAGAGGGGCTCCTCTAGCCTTTCCCTCCAACTAATCTAGTGGTTTCTAATCACCATTTACAATGCATATATATTGAGGCTTATTACATTGAATGAACACAAACACTTCAGATCTGAGGCAGTGCTCAATATATGTAGAAATCATACCACATTAGAGACCTTTCTATCTACTTCCTATACAAAGGCATCAACTTGTCTCTTCCAGCCTTACAGCATTTAATTACATTAAATTTATATTTTAAAATTTAAAAATGGTATGGTTGCTCCTCTCCCTTCCTTGAATGCGCTTTGATGTGCTAGATAGTTGGTGCTCTGTTGAGGTGGAAAGGATTCTCATGCATCAATTAACAATATTTGAAAACCACAACACACACCCACTCTATGTGATCCTTGTAATCGGAGGAAGTTTTTCATATCAAGGCTAGATCATAGACCGTTAACCATGGTTGAGGAATCAAAACAAGTGTTTCTATATAATGTTGAATCTTCTAGGATCAAATGCATTAGACGATTGCTTGAAACAATAAATGAGTCCTTTGCAGGGGTTCATTTTTTACCTCCACATTGTACACATCCATAATGAGTAGGTTTTGTGCATTGGAAATGGGTGTTGAGGACCAAACATGGTCAATGGGAGAAACAAGAGCCTTGAGCCTTGATTCAACCATCTTGAGCTCAATCTCCATGAACCACACCTAGAAGCCATGACATGATCCTTCTTTGAGGGTTTTTTGTCATCTGATTTGAACACAGGTGCAATTACAAGGTCTTGTCCATAAAGGATGGTACTCATGTCCTTATCTATAATAGAGGGATGAAAATAAGAGCCTCTAGTTGTAAACATTACTTATTAGGTTTGAAATCCACACAAGAGTGTTTGAACCACCACATTTCATCTGCGTACAATATCATCCGCCTCCATGTAGGGTATCGGGGCACCATGACTAGGTTAGTTTTGAATGAAGAATGGGTTTCAAAGTCTAGCCAAGGTCAAGTGAGGATAATGAGGGCCTTTTTCCCTTAAATGAATCTTCTAAGATGAAAGAACCATGAACAACACCTACAAACCATTAAGCTTCTTTGGATATAGCATCATGAATTCATCCTTAAGAAACCACTTGGGAACACTATCCGGTATCTCTTACCTACTAGAGGGATATGTGTGAAATGATT
>ML782723.1:207785-234465 GCA_009831015.1 Picea engelmannii
AATGTATGTACCTTCTCTCCTTTCGCTATCACCAATGATCCTTTGATGACCTTCCATGTCTTATCTATAAATATGGATATACAACCTTCACTTGCCAACTTCCCTGTTGAATTCATATTTTTTCTTAAATCTGGAACATGTTTTACCTCTTTCAACAACCATTGGTTTCCATTTCGTTGCTTTATTTTTACCATTCCCATTCCAACAATTTTGCATGCTTTATCATCACCCAAATGAACCTTTCCAAAATCACCTTGAACATAATCTAGAAAATGTTTCCTATGAGGTGTGGCCTGAAATGAAGCTCCTGAATCTACTACCCAAGACTCAGAAATATTATCTACAAAAAGAATCAAAGAATCTTGTAACACATCACCTATTACATTTGCTTCCTGATTTATCTCCTGCTGTCCATCTCTTTGTTTTTTGGAGCTCTTCAGTCTTTCTTCAGATGTCCTTTCTTCCCACAATTCTAGCACTCTATCTTTCCAAGTCTGGATTTGAATCTGCCCTTCCTAGAATTTCCATGGTTTCCTGAGCCCTTTCCTCTATCCTTTTGTCTTCCCCTGTTCTCGATGTTCAACACATTTCCTAATATCTCACCTGTTCTTTTCCGTCGCATTTCCTCGTTAAGGATAACACCAACAACATCATCAAATTTTAAAGTATTTGAACGAAAGACAGAGTTACTTACAACCATGACCAAGCCATTCCATCTTTCTGGCAATGAGCACAAGATTAGAAGAGCCCTAACCTCATCATCAAAGTCCACTTTTACAGAACTTAGCTGACTAGTAACCGTATTAAATTCATTTAAATGATCTGCAACAGACCCGCCTTCTGACATCTTCATATTAAATAATCTCTTCATTAGAAATACCTTATTCGACGCCGAGGGTTTTTCATACAATTTGGCCAACACGTCCATCAAACCCTTCGTTGTCTTTTCTTTCGAAATATTGAAAGCCACCGACGTTGCCAGGCTCAGCCGTATCGTTCCTAGATCCTTTTTGTCAAGAATCTCCCATTCTTCATCCTTCATGGCCCTCGGCTTCTTTGCTACTCTACTTAATGGTAGGAATAGATCCTTCTGATATAAATAGTCTTCCATATGCATCTTCCATAACTGGTAGTTTTGGCTGTTAAATTTCTCGACCCTAAACTTTCCATCTTCCGACATTGCTCCCACTTGAACCAAGAACCCTCTTTTCCTGCAAGTTACCTTACACTCTTATACCAGTTGTTAGAAAAATAGGATCGCGGAGCAATAAAATAAAAGAAATGCAGAAACAAAACACAGAAGACACACAATACAAGAGAGACACAAATTTACGTGGTTCACCCAGTGTGGGATACGTCCACCAGAGAAATTGCCAGGTCCTTCCTTTTCTATTATCCAGCAAAAGAAGGGATACAACCTACAGCAAAACCCATTGTAACTTCCTCTTCTTTCTCTCACAGTCTCCTCTCTTAGAATACAATATTCACCATCATCCATAGTTGCAATACATTTCCCTCATAAAAGAGGGTTGCCTTCTAGGGCAAAAAATCGTAACATAATCTCTACTGTTAGATCTGCGACCTTATAATGAACGGTCCATATTTACAATGAAATTACAATATACTTTTACAAGGCAATTTTTGCTTTGGGGGATTCACCCCTGAACCCCCATCAGGGGATTCTTCCCCCGAACCCCCGTCGGGGGCCTGCTTGCCCCCAGACCCCCTAGTTAGGGGGATAGCTCCACCGGACCCTGCAAAGGGGGTACCCCCCCTATGCACTGCCCCACGTGGAAGATACTTCTGGGGTGTAAATACTTCATGGGGTATCAACACGGCTGAAATAAAGGACCTCTGAATCAGGAAGATAATCAGGCCCCACAACCAACAATGTTGGCATTCCACTACTCTTTCCATGACTACATCTTGAAAGTATTTCTCTAGTTCTGGATTGTCCAACCAATCCTCTAGTAAATTCAAATACATCTCCCACAAAGTGAGAAACTCAACTGTGTGCTCCTCTTTTTCTATTGGGGAAGACATTAGTGTCTTCTCCTTCTCCTCCTTAATGATAGCCACAACTGACTGTCCTCCTTTTTCTTCTGTTGCACTTGGAATTTTTGCACTGGCCTCTGCTTGACTAGTTGGTAGGAATATTTTTGTTCCCCCAATGATCAGAACAAACTGCTGATCCTACTCCTTGTTCCTCTAAAATCACCTCTGAGTTCACCTCTTCTCCCTTGCCCACCTGGAAATCTAGAATTTCATCACTTCCCTCCTGGTAGTCTATGAGATCATCAGATGATCTCTTCTCATTACCCTCTTGGAAACCTGAAATTTCACCACTATCATCCTGTAAGTCTATGATATCAAATGATCTCGTCTCCTCCTCACTCATGGTTTCTCCAGTCTCTGGTTCATAGATGTAAACCACTTCCTCTATGTCGTTGAGGGTTTTATCTTCTCTCAACCACCTCCTCAACACTTATTGTTGCCTTCTGGACAACAACTTCTGAACATGCCATATTTCTTTTTGCTTCATGGGCCACTCGTACCTCCAGCATACTTGTGCCTCATGTTGCATCTTCATCATTAGCCTGTCCATTTCTACTCTGATTTCTTTGAGCTCTTTGTCCATTTCTTCTTTGTTTTTCTATTGGCGGTCCTTTTCTTGACCATGCTTATAGACTTCAGTAGCCATTCTCTCATTTTTCCTTTTCCTGTGGTCTGTAAGAAAAATAAATCTCTAATACCACTCTAACACACACCCCCTCTCTCTCCTTGGGATTGCACGACCTCCCGATCTAGGATCGTTCAAAACACTAAGTTGAATTAGTTCTTCAGGCCCCTTCTGGAACCAAAAATCAATTTACACATGCCTCTTTTCTCCCTAAGGCACAGGTTCTATGAAATTTGTGGGCTCCTCCTAAGACGCTGTTCTCTTTTAGAAATTTGAGTGACGGGCGTTAGCTCCCTATGCTAGGCCCATTCTTCTTCATATGAACTTGGGTTGTGATCCGGGCCTAAACTTTTAAAGGCACTTCAGAATTCGGGCTTCAGCCTTTTTCACAATAGCTAACTCCAAAAACTTTGAACTCTGAACCAACGAACTTACTTGGGCAAGACCTATAGCTCACACTCCACCAACAAATAACGATTGTGATCCTCTTCATAAATTCAAGCTTCAACACCTTTGAATGCATCTACCTTTTTTTTCCCCGAAATCTGAATCGGTGAAAACGCCTAGACTAGATCTATGGTCTGGGCTCCTATGGCATCCAACAACTATGATCCACTGCAAAACTTTGGCGTTCAAGAGTTACGAACATTCCAATGCCTTTTTCCCTCGAAATAACCTTTACCCAAAGCTTTAGATCGAGCACCACGTGCTCACCTCAATCAACAGTCAAGGCATGTCCTTTTCTTTTACTTTAGACGACTTGCAATCAATGTCCCCTTGCTCTATTTCCCCATAGTGTTAGTCCTCCAAAGTGGCAGATCTTTCACCACGCGTCCTTCTCCAACGAATGGTTCATATGGACTTTGATGCTTCATCCTTTTGTATTTTTCGTGTCTCCATTCTCTCTTTTCCTCGAAGTGCTCTATCGCCGAAGTGACAAATATGGCACCATGTTCCCACACAATTGATGAATAGGATTTATATTATTACCTTTTATAGCTTCAGACAACCTCGTGTCAATGCTCTGCTTTCTCCTCAGCTTCTCCCCGAAGTCTACGATCTAGTGATGCGTGTCCTTCCTAGATCAACGGTCAAGATGGACTTCCCTACTTCATGCTTCGGGGGTTTTGGCTTCACCACCTTCACTTTCCTCCAAATTGAAGGATCTACTGACACCTATCCACTTCCGATGGATGGCTCTTATGAATTTCATAACTTCGGGCTTCAGGAGTTTTGCACAGTCCACTCCCACTTTTCACCAAAGTGCTCTTTTTCTGAGGTGTGTGGATTTCCACCATGTGTCCCTTTGAATGATGGGAAGTCCCAATCTACTTCAAGACATCAGGACTTTGGTGAGTCCACTCTCCTTATGCACTTAAGAAGATTAAGGATCACACACTTTACGTAGATCGAACGAATTTTGATCCACACACCCAGATCCGACAGATGGGATCTGTTCTCCTCCTCTACACGGTCCTCCTTGATGTTGGATGTAGATCTAACGTTCCAGATCTCTTCCTGCAAATTGATCCAATGGCGTCTATTGCTCCTCCTCATAAGCTCCTTCGTTCTCCCGAATTTGGGAAAATTTACAAGTGTTCAAACGTTTTGGCCATTGAAGCTTCTCTTGCAAACTCGACTACTTGGGTCTTGACTTATGCTTATCCTCTCAAGATTTTGATATTGAATCAGCTTGCTCATGCACACTCCTTGCATTGACTCTCTTGAGCTTGTCTGTGGATCAGACCCTAAAGGTCTCGGTCTTTTTCTCCTCTCTGCTGAGATTTTGTGTGCAAGGGAACTATCCCCCTGAGCCTTTGAATTGGCTCGAATATTTAAGGGTCTCGACCCTTGTTTTCTCCTTCAAAGAAATTATTGTGCCCTCCTGAGACCTTCTACTCAATGCACACTAGCATATCTCTTTCCTAGCATGTTCAACAACTCTGGTTCTCCAGAACTTCAACTGCTCAGACCTCATAGGTCTTTCTTCCTTTCCTCCTTGAAGGGATATATGTGCCCTCTTGGCAACTTGTGCTCAAAAAGATTCTTTTTGAGCTTACACAGTGTTCAGTAACTTTGTGGGTGTCTTCCTCTTGACACTCTTCTCTCCCTTTGAACTCGAAACAGAGTCCTTTTGTGCACACTTGCACTTTCTCAACGCCCTCCTGGATGAGTTCTATAGAGTGTTCAACAAATTTATCTTTTGTGCCTTCTATGCAGAATTTCTCCTCCAAGGTGTTCAACAACCTTTAGGCTCCTCTTGAGTTTTGATTTCTCTGGTGTGCCCTCCTGGAATTTTCTTCTATTACTCGAAAGAGTTTATATGTGCACTCCTTGCATTGGCTACAGAGTTTCGAATGCCCTATTGTGCACTCCTTGCACAACCTATCAAACAAATCAACAACTATCAAACAGATAGCAGAATCTATCTTCACCCTGTAGATGGAAACTATTCATACATATAAAATATATGCATACATAACACACATATGACATTCAAATGAATTCAGAAAACACATAAACACCCAGAAAATGCATAGGCTAGAAAAACTCCTCTTTCCATTAATCTGGATGCATAATTACAATGTGCGTAGGTTGGATTGCAATAGAGTCTCAACTCTCCTCTCCTTGGCTTACAATGATTTACTCTCAACTATCATCAACCTCTTATGGGCATATGATACAAATTTTTATACAAGAGGGGCTCCTCGAGGCTTTCCCTCCAACTACTTTAGTGGTTTCTAATCACCATTTACAATGCATATATATTGAGGCTTATTACATTGAATGAACACAAACACTTCAGATCTGAGGCGATGCTCAAGATATGTACAAATCATACCACATTAGAGACCTTTCTATCTACTTCCTATACAAAGGCATCAACTCGTCTCTTCCAGCCTTACAACATTTAATTGCATTAAATTTATATTTTAAAATTTAAAAATGGGATGGTTGCTCCTCTCCCTTCCTTGAATGCACTTTGATGTGCTAGATAGTTGGTGTGCTGCTGAGGTGGAAAGGATTCTCCTGCATCAATTAACAATATGTGAAAACCACAACACACACCCACTCTATGTGATCCTTGTAATCGGAGGAAGTTTTTCATATCAAGGATAGATTACGGACCGTTAACCAGGGTTGAGGAATGAAAACAAGTGTTTCTAGATAATGTTGAATCTTCTAGGATCAAATGCATTGGACGAGTTCTTGAAACAATAAATGAGTCCTTTGCAGGGGTTCATTTTCGGCCTCCACATTGTACACGTCCATAATGAGTAGGTTTTGTGCATTGGAAATGGGTGTTGAGGCCCAAACATGGTCAATGGGAGAAACAAGGGCCTTGAGCCTTGATTCAACCATCTTGAGCTCAATCTCCATGAACCACACCTAGAATCCATGACATGATCCTTCTTTGAGGGTTTTTTGTCATCTGATTTGAACACAGGTGCAATTACAAGGTATTGTGCATAAAGGATGGTAACCAAGTCCTTATCTATATTCAAGGGATGAAAATAAGAGGCTCTAGTTGTAAGCATTACTTATTAGGTTTGAAATCCACACAAGAGTGTTTGAACCACCACATTTCATTTGTGTACATTATCATCCGCCTCCATGTAGGGTATGGGGGCACCATGACTAGGTTAGTTGTGAATGAAGAATGGGTCTCGAGGTCTAGCCAAGGTCAAGTGAGGATAATGGGGGCGTTTTTCCCCTAAATGAAGCTTCTAAGATGAAATAACCATGAACAACACCTACAAACCATTAAGCTTATTTGAATATAGCATCATGAATGCATCCTTAATAAACCACTTGGGAACACTATCTAGTATCTCTTACCTACTAGAGGGATATGTGTGAAATGATTAAACCACAAAAAAGGTCCTAAGTAAGAATGTTTCTTAGGACACCACCAAGAATGGTTCTAAGGGCCATGGTTTGGGTTTTTTAGCATCTAAGTGGGAAGCATGTGAAATGAGTTGTTTTTGTATGGTGTAAATGGATATTTATGTCTAAACATGGTTAGGAGGGAAAACAAGGGGTTTAAGCACTAAATGAACCTTATCAATCTCAAAAAGCATGATTATGGGAGGGAAACACATGCACACCTTATACCCTAAACATAGCCTACTCATCTTGATCATCATAAACAATACCTACAAAACATAACATAAGCACTCTCTCAAAAATCTTTGTCATCATATTTGTATATGGATGTTATTAAGAGGTCTTATGCACTAAGGATAGGTTTCAATGCCTTAACAATAATTTAGGAATGAAAATGAGTTCCTTGATATATTTTAAAATCTTCTCAGGATCAAGAGTCTTGAACAAGTCTGCAAATTGACACATGAGTGTTGTGTAAAGGTTCTTTATAGGCCTCCAAGTGGATACAAGCACTATGAGTTGGTTGCCTCGGGATATTGTTGAATATTATCAATCTCAAGAGCCTTGAATGTGTCTTGAACCAAATCATAAGTCCTTTATAAGGATTCTTTGTAGGCCTCCATGTGGCATACAAGCATAATATCAAGTGGGGAAGAAAATTCCTTATGCCCTAATTGAACCTTCTCGAGTTGAAGGACCATGAAAAATACCTACAAACCAAAACATGAGCCCTCACTAGAGGGTATTTGGAATTGGATTTGGATATAGGTACCATTAATATGATTTTCACAATATTTATGGATCTTAGGGCCTTGACCATGGCCATGGTAGGGAAACAATAGACTTGGGCCMTTTACCATAGTCGAGGGAGGAAAACAATAACGTCAAACTCTAAACATAGATTCTCATCCTAGAGAAACATGAATATATCCTTGGTATATAGTTATATAGGTGGATATTTATAGCCACCCACCTCTTCCATTGAGTCAAAATAGTTCCCCATCTAGGAAATTTTCTACAATTTTTCAGGTCTTGAACTTTTGATGCATTTTTTAGGCCCTAAACAATGTTTTTTGCCCTATGATGGATTAAGGCTTCTATGGGAATTCCTAATCCTTGATTGCAATTTTTATTCCCATCAATATATTTTCAATTTTCCATTGTGTACCTTAAATAGAATTTAGTTATGGAAGTTTCAGCCCTAGGAAGTTAAAGTATCAACTAGACTCGTCGATGCCTACATTCATTTTTCCACTTTATCTCATAGGGACAGGGTTTTGGATATTTAGGCTTTTTTCATATTAGGTTTTCGTAATTTATTTTAAATAAACATTTTATCCTTTTGTAATGGTTTTCTTGTGAATCAACATAGCCAACAACTCTCTCTTCAATGATAAGCTACCACCATCCTAGCTAGTTTGTATTTCTTTACATTTCACATTATTTTCCTATTTCATTTATTAATAGAATTTTTTTCTCATTGTATTACTGAAATCTCTCTAAAATATTTATGTGTGTGTGTGGGTGAGTGCACAAAGATCTTGTACGATAAAGTGGAAACATAGTAAGAAAGAATACACACTCATAAGAACACATGTGTGTTTCTAGGAACGTGCATGCATTCCTGATGTTATAGGTTCAACAATCCCAAAACCTCCACTTAGTGTGTTGTTGATGGGTAATAGATCTCTTTATTCAATAGTAGGAACCAAACTCGCCGTCGAGGCCCAATTAGACTCTACAATGTTTAATATTGGAATGGTTCTCTAGATCTTGCGATTCAGAAAGTTTATCGATGGGCTTTACATTTTCTTGTGAAGGCTCTCCTTCAGTTGGGAATTTCTCCTTTTTGTATTTTCTCTTAGGTGGGGCTGAAGTGAGATTGTAAGTTGGTATAAACCAGCTTGGCAACAAAAATATGATTAATTTTAACTACTAGAGAAGAGGCTGAGCTTGGGATAACCTGCTACTCAAACATGCAGACAACAATTCTATATCACAGGCCTAGTAATAATACATTAACCATGTGAGCATCCAATTACTATCTGAGATACTAATTATCATAAAGAAAACACATGCGATAAAACAATGGAAAGAAAAATAATTAACCTACTTAATCATTCGTCACATAATAACACAACGATTCATCTTCATCATTAAAGAAAAGAACATCAAAACATTGCACCGGATAACTTGACAACAGATTTAATTGCTCTTACTCATTACAACATCCATTCATGAAACAAGATAAGAAATAGTTCATCTCCACGTCCAACCACAGATGCATTTTGATGAAAATATATTGTCTCTAGTCCAGAAGGATATCTCTATTAAAGGTAGCTCAGAAATAATTATTAACAAACCAAAACAAAAGAGTTTCTTGCAGCAACCATCGACCTGTAACTAATTGGTCGATGCTCTTATTTATAATATGAAATTCAACTCAAAATAATAGCTAAGTGTAGTTTAAACAAAACCAAATCCGCCATGTGGCGTCCTCTTCTAACAGTTGCTTTAACTGTCAACTCATGATATCACTTGAAAGGGTGAATTTTCTCATACTCTGACCAGCTAATGAACAATTCTTCATAGGTTTGGGTCCATGAAAATATGTGTTGTTCCATCGGAGCCGCGTAAAATTATTTGACCTCCACCACATGTGCCTGATACTTCACTAGACTAGTGTTTAACTGCTGTAGCACAACCAGAGCTCTAACCGGGTGTTCCATAAATCACGACACTTGTCCTAGCATTGCATCGATCAATTTCACTCTCTCTTCGATCCATAATGCATCTTGCTTAGTGTGCCACTCGACTATGTCACGCAAGTCGAGGAAGTCATCGGGGGTGCCGAACTCGGGGAGTTTGATATCCTTCATTGCTTTGTTGATATTTCCTCAATGTTTCTTGCATTTTCCCCACTGCTCTTGAATTTACCGGTGTGGTTCCTGAGACATATTAGACCAATACTTAGCTGATCACTTCATGAGATCAAGACTTCTTTTACTCAGCATCCAGATGCCATGTTCTTGTTTCTCTCGGCCTTGTTGGACCGCATCAATGTATTTGATCCTCTATATGTCTTGTCGCGCTCTTTCATACCATCACTCCATATCCTTTATTTTCATGAGTACCATGAGAGTGTATTCCTGGAACTCGATGATATTCATAGTAAAAAGGTGTCTCTCTTTTGTGAATTTGTTGTAAGCCTCTTCGAAATCACTTCTCAAATATACCACGGTCTGAGTGGTGCCCTGCTAGTACTCAAACAACTGGCACAAATGTTCTATTTCCTTCAGGGAGGAAACTATCTCCTTTTCATATCATTTGTCTTTGTCCAGGGTGGCATCTGAGATCACCATCCCCACACCGATGAGCTCAAATGTTCTAGCATTTTATGTGTTTATGAAATTCTCCTATGTAGTGATGAGGATGGAGCGATCCAATGTGATCCTCCTTTTATTGGTGGTCCATTGGACAATAGCCTTCCTCTTTCGATCATAGGAGATCACATATATATCGGCTACCTCGTCCACAGGCTCAGGAATCCGCTGATCACCCCATGTGAGTGTGTTTCCCAGATTTTTGACGGTGTATATCTATTCAAGGTCAGGTTCTTGAACTTCCTCATTGTGCTCTGAAGGCCCGGACTCTACCTATTTCTTATTGAGGATATGAGTATGGAGCGGAATAGATACATCGGGAAAGGAATCTATACTTACTTGTTCATCGACCATTGAATTGCTGAATTCCTTTTGCGGGGATCCTTCCTTTGGCTCGTCTAGTTCTGACTTGTCCTTCATATTTTCTTCTTAGGTATTCGATGCATCGGGCCTCTTTGTGCCAGGAACACTTTCAGCTTCTATTTCCTTTTATGGGACCTCCTAGGTTTGGATCCTGGGATCAGGAGAAGAAGTCTTCTTCGATCCCTTTTGTTCTTGAACAAATGTAGGGGTCCTAAGAGATGACTTCGGGCTCTCATAGTCACTATATATATTTATAAACTCACTCAAAGGATTAGGCGCGCTTGTTTCCACTGATGCCTGACCCGTCTCTAGTTGATTCATCACACTTTCCCACGATCTGGCTAGTGGCATTGTGGATTCAGGGTTATCTGACCCATTGATGTTATCAAGTTTTATGAGATCAGGGCCGCTTGGCCCCACTGGGCTTTTTTCTGGGCTATCTGTCGGGAGCCTGGGTAGCCTGACGAGGTCCAGGTTATCTCGCAGTCGACTCATCATATGTTGTGCATGCTTGTAAAATACCGCCCCTCTCTTGAGTGCATCCTGAGCGTCAGGGAAACCCCTGTCCTGTACCAGGGTTACCTGGGAGATGTATGTTGTTTTGATGGCTTCCTAGGGAGCTTCCACGGCTTCGGTTGATTCAGATTCTATCCTTTCTTCTCTAGCCATGAGGACCTCTTGAGCCTATTGTTCCAACTTCTAGGACTATTTTTTGCTCATCCCAACTTAGGGCTTTGAATGTGGTTTCCTTAGGTTCATCCATCCTTGCCACCACCTCATCCCAGTTTTGAGCATTTTCGGTGAAGATTTCATCTTCAAACCTGTCATGGGAATATGGCCAACAGGATGATACCTATGATGCATTATTCAGGACTAGACCCTTGGGGTCATTCTTGCAAAAATGACCATTCTGGAATAAAAAATCCAATTGGCTTAACCCTTCTTGCTTCTCCTGCATAGTGTCCTTTACTATGTAGAAACCAATATGAAATCCATAGGGTATGAAGGCATGCTTCTTATCTTTTATGAGAGTAGCATTGTAACCTTGCAAGATGGTTTGATATCATATTTCCCCTACTATTATTTGATCGAGGACATACACAGGTAACATATGGGGTGCTTCGGTGGCACCGAAAACCCTGATGTAGGTATCGCGCTCATCCATATACTAGTGGCCCATTTTTTATATAAGATTTTTGGTTGCATTCGACATCCTTTGGCACTCTTTCTTGAATAACAAGAAATAAATGCGTGCAATAAACTAATCACATATGAGAGAGTAGGATTTATTGTACCTGTTCTCCCACAAGATTATGAAATACACATGGACTAGGAGTTCGGAGACGTGCCAGCTGAAGTTCATTTCGATAAAGACATTCTTGGCACAGATGACGTGCAATAGATAAGAATCCATGTAGAAGGAAGGGGTTTCTCCCTCTTTTGATGTCTGAGCTTGTTGTATGCAAGTGCTCAGCTGTTTGGAGATGATGGCACCCCAGTTAAAACCTATTCTGGAAATGGCTACAATAAAATCTAGAGGCATCCAAGCCTCTAAAAACCTAGAAAAATATTTCTCCCCATGCAACCGACAAAGGAGGGCCATTACATAGATGTATGGCTCCCTTAGCTTGACTATCGGGTACCAGCCGGAGGTCCAATTGGTGAAATTTTTATCCTCTCTCCACCACGACACCATCACCTTGCTTGTGTCGTGTTTCTCATAGAAGCTTAAAAAAAATTAGTGTTTAGTCATTTTTCAATCTCTCTGAGCTTGTAGTAATTATGCAGTTCCACTGGGAGGAAAACCCTGACACACCCGCCATTTTCGTCATTAATAAAACATATTTGTGTGTTGGTGTGATCGATAAGCCATTGCAAGAGTTCTATGCAGGGGAATACTAGAGTCCTTCTCGCCACCATGTGAAGATACACCTTACGAACATTTGGGGGGACTTCATCATCAAGTCTTCTTGTATCAAGATCGTTGTGCAAGGTATATTCAGGGAATTCATGCCGCTTGATTTTATTGAAAACATCTTCCTAGCACAGGAACATTGTCTTGGTCCCGATGTTCGCCTCTATGTCTCCAAAGGTCGGGGGTTGAATGAAAGCCTTCTTGGTGGTTGTTTTAATGACGGGCACCAACTTTGGAGAAAATTCCAATTGTCTTGCAACCATTGGGGAGGAACCTTATCCCACCCCTAGTTCTTGTAGCTTTGGTGCTCTTGGAGATTTCTTGGTGGTAGGTTTCTTTGGAGGCATTGTTCCTGTAGTCAAAAATAGTCCTTTAGGCCTATGTATAGAGTAACATTGGATAAAATGAAAGAAATGAAGCATAAAACATCCATAGACCGGTACATACCTGTAACGCTTTCTAAACCTATTGTTTAATAGTCACTAGACCTTGGAAGCTTTCCCCGGATTGCTCATCTGACTCCTCTGGATGTTTCGAACTTCTTTGTTCACAGAATAATCTTGTTTACAGTGACTCAAAATAATTTGATGGGAAATATATTACCAATCGTATCAATCGATTAATTATAGTGATGGGTGAAATTCAAAAAAAACTACCACCAAATCTGTACAAATAATTTCTACGTGGGTTGACGGTGGAGGAGTGGAGGGTGATGCATCGATTAGCACGTTCGAACGGTCCTTTTGATTCATGCACATATTAGCAACTACTGTGGGATTTTGGAATTAATTAGTTCTTTAAATCATAGTTTATTTTAGGGGCTAAATTTCGCAAATGGGCTAATTTTCCATGGTTTTTCCCAAAAAAAGATTCGCGAATTTCCATTTTTTCTAAAAATGATTCGCCCAAATTCCATAGAATAAAATTATTTTACCTTAAAAATTGCCAAAATTTTATAGAAACTATATAAAATCCTTTGAAATTTGAATATTTTTACAAAACTATTGCCAAACATTTTACATTTTTCTTATTAAGGACTAGTAAGATTAGCCCAAGTTTCTACATTTTAATATAATTTTCCATCCTTAAAATTACCCTTGCTTTAAATGCTTCAGATCCATCATATCTTAGAGATGAAACATCCCATCACATCTCTTTCTTAGTGGGAAGATTGCGAATTGGCGATATCCTTGTGTATGTTCTTGTTGGCATCCTTTAGAGGGAACCTCCGACGCCGACTGATTTCATCGTATAAAGATGACGTGGAAAACTGGTTCAGCGTGCGATGTGGGTCTCAGGAGCTAGTGACGACGTAGGAAAAACTAGATCGTATGTGTAACTACTTGGGAAATGACAGGTGGAAAAAGAGGACAGGTGGTTTGACCATACATCTCAGTCGACATCGGGTCTTTCGACACGAAACGTGTGTTAAAATAAACCTGGGATTGTCAAGGTCAAAAGGTGTTTTGGGTTGATGATCAGGGATTAAATTATCACAATCTCTAAGGGTTATGTTTTAAAACACTCGCCGATGCCAAAATTTATCGGGTATTGGCCTTCAGAAATAGTTCCATCGCGTAGTTCCCTTGTGGATTATCATTCTCAAAAACTCTTGATACTGAAAAACATTTCAGAAGTCGGCTATTGGAGATATCATTTATTTCTTTGTGAGCGCTTACTCTTTTAGCCTTTTGTTGATTTCAAAGGGATCGAAAATTGGTGATAACAATGACGATGCTTGTCACGAAAGAAATCCCCATCTACCGACGACAACGAAGATCAGGACTCGCTAACTTCAGTACTTTCGAGCAACTCTTGTCACCTCTAATAATTTCCGATGCCAAAATTCTTAAGCGCATCGGGGGAAAATTTTTTATCGTTGATTCTTTACTTTAAATGTTAGTCTTTTTAGCTATGGTTCTTCACATATAGATCCAATCTTAGATAGACTTAAACAAGAAACAAAAATGATAAGAAAAGACAAAATTTTATCATATTGAAGTCGAATTAGAGAGTGCAAAAACCAAGTGGTACGCAAAAGTAAAATTTGACATAAAATTTTAGGGTGTGTTGAGTGCTCAACAACTGGTGACTTACTAGGTGAAAGCAGAATCTTTGTTTCTCCTTCATGCTTAGTTGATGCAAAAGATAGTGGAGAACCTTATTGGTTTTAAATTAGAGCCTCATTTACCCTTTCATTTGAAATTCCAGAGTTGATGCTCCAGGATCTACCTGTGGGGTTCTTAAACTTATTCCTCCTTCGTTTCTTGTAACCCTGACTCATGTTATTCACTGGCATAAATCCCTTAGTTACCTTTAATCCCTTGCTGGTGTTGCTCTTCTACCAGCGAGTGTCCATAGCCCCGACGGAGTCACCTTGACACCACAGACCTTACTCTATTTCTAGTGAGCATCCATAGCCCCGACAAAGTTATCTGCATACCCTCTCCTACTGTTCACTCATTTGATAAAGTTTATTTTATTTTGGCAGAGTTCCCTGAGCGAGTGAGAGAGGATGATGTCTGTTTATTTGCAAAATGAGACTGTTAAGGTGAATCCTTTGCTAGCTTTGTCTTCGGGGTTCATGTAGTCCTTTCCATATTTCCTTCTTTCCCTTAAGGTATTACCAAACCACTAAAAAGACACTTCTGACATTTCCCTAAGTTGTTCATTTGCACAGGTTAGATAGAGGGCTCCTCAAAACAACCCGAAGTTCCTCAATGCTTCTTGTGTTTGTATGTGAGCGATGAGTTAGGAACAAAGTTGGTTATGTCACATGATTTTAAACTCAACCATTGTCTTGCTAAACACAACCTCCAAAAGTGAAAAGAAATAAAACCATACAGAAAAAAGGAAAAGCATCGCAATTGACCAATCAAAAACAAAATCATGAAAGTGTGTACACAAGAAAACACACACACACACACACACACACACACACATATTTATTGTAAGTATTGTTTTAGGGCTTGACCATTTACTGGGAGGGCGTCAGGTTCCCCCCTCAAATTTTGCAACCGATAAGTGTCTGCCCCAATCTTCTCAGCCACCTGGAAAGGTCCAAGCCACAGATTTTGAAACTTATAATGCTTTCCTTTTGGCTCCTTTTCTCTGTCCCATTTCAGGACTAGGTCTCCTACTTAAAAATTCTTCTCTTTAGCCTTATGTTTATCAAACCATCTTTTCACTATCTATTGGTGGGCTATGAAGGTTTAATTAGCCTTTTCCCTTTCTTCTTCCATCATGAGTAGAGTGTCAATCCTTTGTTGTATGACTGATGAAGGCTCCTCTCTGGAATCTTGGGTTAGTTGAAGAGATGGGAGATAAAGAATGTTCGAGAGAATGTATTCCTATCCATATACGAGAAAGTATGGGGAATTTACTATAGCTTCCTTGGGTGTGACCCTATCGGCCCATAGAGAATTAAGGAGTAGATTATGCCAATTCCTTTGGTTGTCTGCAACTGTCTTCTTTAATATTACCACAAGGTTCTCATTAGTTGATTCTGCCACCCCATTTTCTTGTGGATAATAATTTACAGAGTACCTAATTATGATTCCTTTGTCTAGAGCAAAATCTGTCAATCGGGTGGAAGAAAAATAAGATGCATTGTAAAAAACCAGGACAAAAGGGACACCAAACCTTGTGATTAATTGTTGTTCTATGAATTGGATCACTACCTTCTTGTTTACATGAGTCAGGGGGATGGCTTCTGCCCATTTCATGAAATAATCAGTGGTGGTGAGTATATACTTATGCTGCTTTGAGGAGCTTGGTGTGATTTATGATATCTAACCCCCATTGCTCAAAAGGCCCAGGAACAAACACCGGTTGGATTAGAACTGCTGCTCTCTTTTCCCTCCCAATTCTTATTTGACAAGTTTTAAAATTTCTAGCGTAGGTGTGAGCATCCTTGAACAAGGTGGGCCAATAATAACAATCTCTCAGTATCTTATGAGCAGTGGCGTTTCCTGTGAAATGTCCACTAGTGGGGCCATCATGGATTTCCTTCAAAACTTTGTCTGCATCTTCACGTTCGAGAAACCTTAAGAGTACCCCATCATAATTAACTTGGAAGAGTACTAAATTTATGAGGCGATATTGTGCGGTTTTTAACCTCAGAACTCTCCTTTCCCTAGCGTTGATATTTTCTGGGCAAGTCCCATGGTGCAGGAGGTAAGTCAAATTCTCATACCAAGACTCTTTTCCTCGAGAAATGTATGAAGCTTCACTGCACCATAATGCTATTTCATTCTCCCATCTGGAGTCTTCATTTACTTGGTATTGGACTTCAACAACAAGTTTGCATAACCCTTGCCCCTTAACTAGTTTGGTAGGTTTTATATCTAGATCAAATTCTTGAACTACTTCCATCCAATTACCTCTTCTTTCCCCCATTTCCAATTGAGTGAATAGGGATCAAACCATAGGGTGAGGCACGATTAATTTGGAGTGGTTATTGAGAATGTAAGACCTGAAGTGTTTTACTGCTTTATAAACTACATAAGCCTGTTGATCTACAACAGGATAATTTAGTTCAACTCCTTGGAGGTTAGTACTCATGAACGACACCGGGGCCTCATTTTTGTCATTACCCTTCTGGGTCAAAAATGCAGCTAATGATTGGTCGGAGGTGAAAGTATAGAGGAAGAAATCCCTATTGAAATTGGGACTTTGTAACACAGGGGATTGAGATATAGCATTTTTTATGTTGCTAAAAGAATCCTTTTGTTCGTCATCCCACTTAAATTCCGTGTCTTTGTGAATCATCTTTTGTAAGGGTTTAATAGTTTCCGTGAAATCGGGAGTCAATTTTCTCACAAAATTGATTTGTCCGAAAAAATATTGCATATCTTTCTTGTTGTGAGGAAATGATATTTGAGCTATGGCCTTAATCCTTTATGGGTCTATGTGAATGCCTTCTTGAGATATAATGTGGCCTAGCAACTTGCCTTCCTCGACGCTGAAAATAGTTTTCTTAGGATTTAAGGATATGTCGTATTTCCTACACCTTTCAAAAATCTGAGTTAAGTGTTGGATGTGCTCTTATCTATTCTTTGAATACATAGTTACGTCGTCCACATACACTACCACACACTTGTTGATTAGTCCCCAAAATTCTATGTCCATGGCCCTTTGGAAGGTCACCCCTGCGTTAATTAACCCGAAAGGAATGCATTTATAAGTGAAGGTTCCCCACTTGGTTCGGAAGGTATTTTTTAGACGATCTTTCTTTCAAACCAAAAGTTGGTTGTAACCTGAGAAACCATCCAGTAAAGAGAAAATATCTGAACCAGAAACGGTCTGCAGGAGTTTCTCCATCGGAAGGAAGAGGTAATTGTTCTTTTTTGAAGATCTATTGAGGTTCCTGAAATCTATGCATAAGAGGATTTCTCCAGACTTTTTCCTCATAGGAACCAGATTTTTTACCCATGCTGAATGCCTAACCTAGAAGATGATTTTGGCATATAAAATTTTCTTCAACTCCTGATACATGAGAGGTTCCAGGGATGGGTGGTACTTTCAGAGTTTCTGTTGGAAGGGTTTCATTTCAGGTTTTAACATGATAGTGTGTTGAATGATACAGGTATCATAGGTTTTCAGGTCTCGGTTGGACTTGGTTGGACCATGCAAAGACATATTGATATTTTATGAATAGTTTGAGGTAATCCTTTCTATCTTTTTCAGATACAGTCTCACCAAGATTCACATTCCTTGGATTTTATGGGGTTTTGAGGTTTATAGTTTCATGTAGAGGACATGAGCTACCGGTCTTTTCATTTTTAGGCCCCTTAAATCTCTCTTTCAGGTCAAAAAGATTTTCTAAATTAGCTATTCCCTTCGGGATTGTGTGAGACTTTGATTTATCGGTTGGTTGACCTGGGTTAGGATCATCTTTTGTTGATTTTTCCTAGAATACTTCATCATCAATAGATAAATCTTTGAAATTATCTTGGTTAGTCAGAAAGTTGATGATGTTTTCATCCCCTTCAAAGACCTTCCAATTAGAGATGTTGTTAGGCACCGATGGTTTGTAGAGAAGCTCCACAATAAACTGGGAGGCTTCATAATCCTCTAGAGTTGACAGCCTTGAAGCAACTGTGGACAGGGAGTCAACGAGGATATTCTTTTCTATGGGGATTGTTGTAATATTGAAGGCTTCAAAATGCTCTTTAACCTATGCACTTCCTATTGATAATTCTTTAGCAGCGGGGAATTGCAATGTATAGTGTTCCTCACTCTCCTAATGATAATCTTAGAGTCTCCGAACACCTTCAATTATTTGACATTTAGGTCTATGGATTTCTTTAATCCTTTTACTAAATCTTGATACTCGGTAGTGTTGTTTGTGCATTCGAACTCAAGTATACAAGACATGAAATGATGTTTACCTTTTGGATCAATGAGGATACACCCTGCCCCAGATCCCTCCTATGAATTAGATCCATCAAAGTATATGGTCCAAATCTGTGAGTGTAGTTTATCTCATTCTTCTCTTTTATTACTTTCTTGTTCCCCTATTTTTGGCTTTGTGATTTCTATCGCAGGTCTTTAACAGAGGAGATTTTCTTCTATCGGTATCAACGATTTCTCTTGAAAAATGATTTATGAGTTCTGAGTGAGAGGGACATCAAATGAGAGAGGGGAAAAGTTCTTGAAATAGGAGTCACATGAATAATTGCCTAGGATAGGGAAATATATCGATGAGGGTTCATTCATGGTTTCTAAGTCAGTGACAGTATGTTGTAGATACCTTTCCCTATCGATTCTAATCATATTCTTGTATCCCTTCAGCAGTAGCCAAAGGTGTGACCATTTTGCACTGAAGTATCCATTAAACTTCTCAGACCAATCCCAGCTTAATAACAATCCATAAGCTTCTAGGATATCTATTATAATAATGTCGATCACTTGAACAAAATTGGGATGTGTTGCTATTTTGATCATTATGTCTTTGAGTTCCCCCATGACCTTGACATGGGTTTTGTCTAGTTGTATTACATGTTTATCGCTCTTTAGGGGAATGAAATTTAACTTTTTGCAAATAGACAAGTGCATAATGTTGGAAGATGCTCCCGAATATACCAAACAATTGTGAAGGTTCCTATTGAAGACTTCAAATGTTAAGAGGAAAGGTGGGAAAAAAAGTTTTCCCTTCTTATCTTCCGAGAAGGTATTCACAGTTGGTTTATTTACTAGATCTGTGGAAGTTAGGTTTCTTTGCTTCTCATTGCTTGTCGTAGGGTTTTCCACGGATCTCAAGGATTGCAGTAGGAAATATTTTTGTTGAGGGATTATACATATGTCCATTACTGATATATTAGCCTTCAACTTCTTCAAATATTCAACTACGTTGTACTCCAGTTTGGGAGATTCTTGAGTATGGATGCTAATAGGGTTCTTATGGGGATCATAAAGTGCTTTCGGTTGATTGGTATTTGACCTTTCCACTAACGTTTGGGTGGTAGTAGGATCCTTTGATATAGGAGGACCTTTACTTCTCGTTTGCATGATCGAGACCTTTGCGGGTGGTTCTTGAAAATCGAATAGGTCCTTGGAAGGCATAATCAGGCCAGGATCCCATATCAGCATGGTTGTATCTTTTGGTGGATCAATCTCCTCCTGGTCAAAAACATTCATAGCTGAACTTCTCGGTTGTTCGGTCAGGGAGACTTTGTCTAGAAACCGATTGGCCATCAAGTTGATGGCATTCACCCATTGAGGGAAGTCTCTTTCAGAGTGGTTTTCCTGGTGATAAGTATAGAAAGAATCAGATGCTACATTCCCTAGATTGATATTTAAATTAGTTGGGGGAGGTTCAATTGCTTTGAATAGTGGGTTCCTTTTAAAGAAAGGCTTGTAGGGCCTTTGGCCTTTGTTTCCCTCTCCTATGTTTCTTTTCATGTCTATGATCTCATTTGATAATTTCTTAACCATGCATTGTACATCTTCTATGTCTCCATTACCCTTTTCAGAATCTTGTTCCACTTGTTTCCCTGGCGGTCTAGTCAAAAGGAGTCTTCTCCTGGTAGGAGGTTGAACTTATTTCTTAACTAAAGAGGCCTCCCCTTCTTTACACCCTTTCATCTAGAATTCTATCATTTTGGCTTCTTCAAAATTTTCAGCTAGGGTTCGCATGGCAGCCATTTTCACAAACATGGAAATAGAAGTTGTGAGAGTGTTAGTGTAAACTTTGATTTGCAACTCCTAAGTTGGTTTAGCTTCAGGCTGAAACTTGTTTAATATGGTCATGAATATTTGATTGAAATACTTGACCCTTTCCTTCAAACTCATGGTGGTGGCGAACAAATCAACCATCATAACTCCTGTAGTAGTTTCCTCTACAAATTTATCTAGAAAATCTTTTTGGAACTTCATCCAACTGGTTATAGATCCTACTAGTAGATTAAAATACCATGTGGAAGATGAATTCTCAAATGTATAGGGGAAAAGACTGCATAATAAGTCTTCATGTTGGACGTTCATAAGTTTGATTTCTAGTATGAACTTATTGGTATGATCCTTAGGCAATTCTGAAGTTTCGCGGTCAAATTTATGAAGTATCTTCTCCGGGTGTCGGGGAAGATTATGTACTTGTCCCACGATGGTCAAAGTGTCTTTGGCCAACCAGGGTTGGTTGTTATGAGGGGGGTTTCCCCTTTATTCATCATGGTAATTGTTGTCTTCCATGTTCTCAGACTCTAAGTTGAGCTCCTCTTCCTCTGAGAAATCGTCTGGTTCAGAGACGCCGTTGACTGGTGTTTCAGGGATCAGATTCATAGGGTGTTCGATTTTGGTGATTGCGGAATCTATTAGGTCTTCTATGGTCTGGAAGAAAACCTCGTCAGGAGTATTGACCACCGGTCTTCTTACTTGTTTTTTTCGAGGAAGGATCAAAGCTAAGGGTAACGCACCGATCTATTGGGCATATTCTCTTGTGATTATTCTAAAATGATTTAATTCCTCGTGAGGAAGAGCATAGGGTATATCAGAGAACAATATTCCTTCCTCAGGATAGGGTGAGTTACTCATTTCAAAAGTACTCAGTGTATGTGGGTTGTCTTGGGAATGACTATCCATGCATGTGGGTTGTTTCGAATCTATAGGATTCTTGAAATACTATGTGAAATATATATCCAACCATTCATTCCCAGGACCTCCTTATAGCGCCAATTCTATTGATGGGTCCTATATCCATTTACTCAAAAGTAGGAACCAAACCCATCGTCGAGGCCCAATTAGACTCTACAGTGTTTAATATTGGAATGGTTCTCCATATCTTGCGATTCAACAAGTTTATTGATGGTCTTTACATTTTCTTGTGAAGGCTCTCCTTACATTGGGACTTTCTCTTTTTTGTATTTTCTCTTAGGTGGGGATGATGTGAGATTGTAATCCGATATAAACCAACTTGGAAACAAAAATAGGATTAAGTTTAACTACTAGAGAAGAGGCTGAGCCTGGGATAACCCGCTACTCAAACATGCAGACGACAATTCTATACCACAAGCCTAGTAATAATACATTAACCATGTGAACATCCAATTACTGTCTGAGATACTAATTATCAGAAAGAAAACACATATGCGATAAAAGAATGGCAAGAAAAATAATTCACTTGCTTAATCATTCATCACATAATAACACAATGATTCATCTTCATCATTAAAGAAAAGAACAAAAAAACATTGCACCAGATAACTTGACAAAAAATTTAATTTCTCTTACTCATTACAACATCCATTCATGAAATGAGATAAGAAATAGTCCATCTCCAAGTCCAATCACACATGCACTTTGATAAAAATATCTTGTCTTTGGTCCAGAAGGACTTCTCTAATAAAGTTAACTCGGAAATAATTTTTAACAAACTGAAACAGAAGAGTTTCTTGCAGCAACCATCGACCTCTAACTAATTGGTCGATTCTCTTATTTATAATATAAAATTCAACTGAAAATAACGGCTAAGTGTAATTTAAACAAAACAAAATCCACCACGTGGCATCCTCTTCTAACAGTTTCTTTAACAGTCAACTCAAGATATCACTTGAAAGGGTGACTTTTCTCATACTCTGACCAGCTTATGAACAGTTCTTCACAGGTTTGGGCCCATGGAAATCTATTTTGTTCCATCAAAGCCACGTAAAATCCTCTAACCTCCACCGCATGCACCTGGTACTTCACTAGACTGGTGTTTAATTGTTGTAGCACAGTCAGAGCTATAACTGGGTGTTCCATAAATCATTGCACTTGTTTTGGCATTGTGTCGGTCACTTTCGCTATCTCTTCATCCCATAATGCATCTTTCTTGGTGTGCAACTCGAATATCTCACAAAAGTCGAGGAATTCATCGGGGGTGTCGAAATCAGGGAGTCTGATATCCTTCATTTCTTTGTTGATATTTCCCCAAAGTTTCTTGCACTTTCCCCACTACTCTTGAATTTCCTAGTGTGGTTCCTAAGACATCTTAGCCCAATACTCGGTTGATCCCTTTATGCGATCAAGACTACTTTTTCTTAGCATCCGGATGTCATGTTCTTATTTCTCTCGACCATGTTGGACCACATAAATGTATTCGATCCTCTCTACATATTTTTGGGCTCTTTCATACCATCGCTCCATATCCTTTCTCGTCGCAAGTGTCATGAGAGTGTCTTCCTAGAACTAAGTGATATTCACAGTAAAAAGGTGCCACTCTTTTGTTAATTTTTTGTAAGCCTCTTCGAAATCTCTTCTCAGATATACCACATTCTAATTGGTGCCATGATAGTAATCAGCAAGGTGGCGTAAATATTCTACTTCCTTTAGGGCTGCGGTAAGCTCCTTTTAATCTCTTTTGGCTTTGTTCAGGGTGGAATCTAAGATCGTCATCCCCAAGCCGATGAGCTCAAATGTTCTATCATTTTCTATGTTTATCAAATTATCCTCTATAGTGATGACGATGGAGCGATCCAATGTGATCCTCATTTTCTTGGTGGTCCGTTGGACAATAACATTCCTCTTTTTATCATAGATGATCGCATATATATCGGCTACCTTGTCCATAGGCTCGAGAATTTGTTGATCACCCCATGTGAGTGTGTTTCCCAGATTTTCGGTGGTGTATATATGTTCAAGGTTAGGTTCTCGAACTTCTTCGTTGTCCTCTAAAGTCCCAACCTTTTCCTATTTCTTGTCGGGGATATGAGTATCGAGTGGAATAGAGATGTCAAGAAAGGAATCAATACTTACTTGTTCATCGGTCGTTGAATGACCGAATTCCTTTTGTGGGGATCCTTCCTTTAGCTCGTTCGGTTCTAACTTGTCCTTCCAATTGTCTGCTCGGGTATCCGGTGCATTGGGCGTCTTTGTGCCGAGAACAATTTCGACTTCTATTTCCTTTTGTGGGACCTCCTGGTTTTGGACCCTGCAAACAAGAGAAGAAGTCTTCTCTGGTCCCTTTTCTTCTTGGACATGCATAGGGATCCTGACAGATGCCTCCGGGATCTCATCGTTACTATATATATTTATAAACTCTCTCAAAAGGATTAGGCATGCTTGTTTCCATTAATACTTGACCCATCTCTGGTTGAGTCATCACACTTGTCGGCGATCCGACCGGTGGCATTGTGGATTCAGGGTCATCTTACCCATTGATGTTATCAAGGTTTATGAGATCAAGGCCACTTGGCCCCGTCAAGTTTTCTTCTGGGCTATCTTTTGGGAGCCTCGGAAGCCTAACTAGGTCCGGGTTATCTTGCAACTGACTCATCATCTGTTTTTCCTACTCGTACAAGAGTGCCTCTCTCTCGAGTGCATCCTGAGCCTCAGGGAAACCCCTGTCCTATACCAAGTTTACCTGGAATATATATGTTGTTTATATGGCTTCATCGGGAGCTTCCACCACTTTGGTTGAGTCAGATGCTATCCTTTATTCTCTGGCCTTGAGCACCTATTGATCCAATTGTTCCAGGACCATTTTTTTCTCCTCCCAACTCAGGGCTCTAAACCTGTTTTCCTTAGGTTTAGCCATCCTTGCTACCACCTCATCCCAGGTTTGATCATTTTTTGTGAATATTTCATCTTCAAACCTGTCATGGTCATTTGGCCAGCAAGATGATACCTGTGATGCATGCTTGAAGACCAGACCCTTGGGGTCGTTCTTGGGAAAACAACTAGTCTTCAATCGGAACTCCAATTGTCTTAACCCTTCTTTCTTGGCCTGCACAGTGTTCTTCACTATGTAGAAACCAATATGAAATCCATAGGGTATGAAGGCCCGCTTCTTATCTTTTACCAGAGTAGCATTATAAAATTGAAAGATGGTATGATAGAAGATTTCCCCTACTATTAGTTGATCAAGGACATATACAACTAACATATGGGGTTCTCTCGTGGAACCAAAAACCCTGATGTAGGTATCACACTCATCTAGATACCAGTGACCCACTTTTGATATAAGATTTTTCAGTTCATCCAATAGCCTTGGGCACTCTTTATTGAACAACAAGAAATAAATACGTGCGATAAATTGATCACATATGAGAGAGTAGGATTTCTTGTACCTGTTCTCCCACAAGATGTTGAAAAATACATGGATTGGGAGTTTGGAGATGTGTCGGCTCAAGTTCATTCCAGCAAAGACATTCTTGGCACATATGACATCCAATAGATAATACGCCATGTAGAAGGAAGGTGTTTGTCCCTCTTTCGCCATCTGAGTCCGTCATATGAAAGTGCTTAGTTGTTTGGATATGTTGACACACAAATTGAAACCTATTCTAGAAATGCCTACGGTAAAATCTAGAGGCATCAAAGCCTCTGAAAACCTAGAACATTCTTTCTCCCCATGCAACTGATAGAGGAGGTCCATTAGATATATGTACGGCTCCCTTAGGTTGGTTATCAGGTACCAGTCGGAGGTCTGATTGGTGAAATTTTTATCCTCTATCCACCACGACACCATCACCTTTTTTTGTCGGTGTGATCGATAAGCCATTGCAAGAGTTTTATGTAGGGGAATACTAGATTCTTTCTTGCCACCATGTGCAGATACACCTTATGAAAATTTGGGAGGACATCATCATCAAGTCTTCTTGTATCAGGATCGTTGTGTGGGGTATATTTAGGGAGTTCCTCCCACTTGATTTTCTTGAAAATCTCTTCCCAATGCGGGAAAACTATCTTGCCTTCAATGTTCACCTCTGTGTCTCCAAAGGTCGAGGACTGAATGAAAGACTTCTTGGTGGTTGTTTTGATTACGGGCACCAGCTTTGGAGAAAATTCCAATTGTCTTGCAAGCACTAGGGAGAAACCTTCTCCCATCCCTGGTTCTTATAGATTTGGTGTTCTTGGAGATTTCCTGGTGGTAGGTTTCTTCAGAGGCACTGTTCCTGTAGTCGAAAACAATCCTTTAGGCCTATTCATAGAGTAACATTGGATAAAATGAAAGAAATGAAGCATAAAACATCCATAGACTGGTACATACCTGTAACGCTTGCTAAACCTATTGTTTAATACTCACTGGACCTTGGAAGCCTTCCCCAGATTGCTTGTCTTTCTCCTCTAGATGTTCCTAACTTCTTTGCGCACAGAATAATCTTGTTTACAGTGAATCAAAATAATTTAACAAGAAATATCTTACCAATCGTATCAACCAATTTATTCAAGTGATGGGTGAAATTGAAAACAACCTACTGTTGAATCTCTGCAAATAAATTCTATGTGGGTTGACGCAGAGTAGTGGAGGGTCATGCATTGTATCGACACGTTCAAGTGGTCCTTTTGATTCATGCACAGATTAGCAACTAATGCAGGATTTTGGAATTAATTAGTTCTTTAAATGCTTTAGATCCATCATATCTTAGAGATGAAACATTGCATCGCGTCGCTTTCTTAGTGGGCAGTGTAATAGCCAAATAGATTTAAACATCAACTTATTTCATAAACTAAGGCAGTAACTTCATAACAGAATAATAATCTTCATAATAATAACTTCAGTAACTTAAATTTAACAACGAATAATAAATTTAATAACAGATTAAAAACAATGCATAATTTTAAATACCTGAACCTGATGCTAATAACCTTCCGTTTGTCTGCTTGCCTTCTTGACCGCTATTGCACATTGTAAACACTACCCAAAACCTAGTTCCACCCTGCCAACTAGGTAACTTCCTAGCTCCAGGATATCATATGGATATCCTGGCCCCTGTGCCCAAAACCTCCAGCAACCTCGGTGCCTGACTGATACAATCCCCACTCCAAAACTCCACTCCTCTCTCCAAAATCCAAGAGCCCTCAAAATCAATCCCCCATCTCCCGTAGAATGACCTCCCATAAACCTCCTTCCCCTCCATATTCCTCCTTCACCGACTTCCCCCTCATTTACTTCCCTACCTAACCCATTTATTACCTTATCTTATCCTTTCGTCCTTAATGCCCCTTATCCCCTTTATTTATTATTTTATC
>ML782723.1:235396-283895 GCA_009831015.1 Picea engelmannii
AGGATACACGGTGGGAAATGCCTCCACCCCTCCTAATCATAACTAGGGTCCACACCCTACAATGGAGGATACACAGTGGGAAATGCCTCCACCCCTCCTAACAGGACTAGGGTCCACACCCTACAATGGAATATACAGTGGCATCATGTTGTTGGAGGTTTTGTCATCGTTTATTCGGTTTTGGGCAGTGTCATCACCATAATGTTTCTCGGTTAGTGGTCCTGATATCCACTTTCATCATCATTATCCCTTCTCTATTTCATAGCCCATAACCTGTAGATTAGTCTGTAACACAAACTCATACATTTCTATGCATTATCATAATGTAATTGCATACTAGCATCATTTCAATTTGGTATCCGTGTACCGATAAATTAACATCAAAGTTTTCCACTTAGAAATAGATCTCATAATATCCCATAATTCAATTTTCAACACCCATTCATAAGATTATGATTTACCCAAATAGATTGCATTGTATCCAACATCATTCTAATAGTATTTTAAACATTCATAAAATTATTCATTCTCACAATGTGTCGCATCATATACTTCATCATCAATAACATTTAAACATTCATAAAATTTCATAAATTTTAAAGTTTCATTGTATCACTTAATAGTTTCACTGTGACTTAGAAAATATAGTATATAGGCCTCAGGTAATCCTGGTTGTCTAAGTCAAAAGGTGGTGTTACATACACCCCACCTTTGAGAAACATGTTCTCAAGGTGGTCAAAATAGGGAGGGATAGTCTCGCCGTAGTGTCTCAGCGTCTTCCCAAGTAGCAGATCCTGGACTATACTTGTCCCACTGGACCTTAACTTGGTCTACCAGATGGTTCCTGAGCTGTCAGACTCTACGGTCCAATATGTGTAACGGTTCTACCGTGAGGGTTCCCACGTCTGATACCTGCAATTCCTTCCAATTTAGTTTATGTGATTCATGAGCAACATAATGACGTAAAATAGATACATGAAATACATTATGAGTTTTATGCAAGTGGGGTGGCAGTACGAGATGATAGGCAACGGGTCCAATTTTCTCTTGGATCCTGAATGGTCCTATAAATTGAGGTGACAATTTTGTTAACTTCCCGAACCATATGGTACTCTTATTAGGCCTAATGCGAATGAAAACTTGGTCTCCCACTTCATAACTTTGGTCGGTCCTGTGTGCATCCGCATAAATTTTCTGCCTATCTTGTGCTTCCTTTAGTCTCTGCCTAATCTGAATCACCTGTTTTTCCATTTCTTGAATCAATTTTGGCCCAACTGTTACTCGGTCTTCTAGTCTATCCCAACTCAATGGCGTTCTGCATGGACTCCCATACAAAGCTTCGTAGGGTGGCATTCCGATGGATCTATGATAATTGTTATTGTAGGCAAAATCTACCAAAGGTAGGTACTTCTCCCACTGGTTTTGATTATCCATTACATACATCCTAAGCATGTCTTCCATGACTTGATTTACTCTCTCAATCCGCCCATCTGTTTCAGGATGATAAGTTGTGCTTAAGTTCAACTGAGTCCCCAACGTTGACTGTAAACTTGTCCAAAACCTAGAAGTGAATCTGGAGTCCCTATCTGAAATGATCTTCTTAGGTATCCCGTGCAAACAGATAACCTTGCTTATAAACACATGTGCTACATCAGTGACATCATAAGTTTCTCTAACCGGAATGAAATGAGCACTCTTGGTTAACTTATCCACTATCACAAGAATGGCATTGTGTCTATGGGATGTGAGCGGAAACCCCACAAGAAAATCCATAGAGATGACTTCCCATTTGGACATAGGAACATCATGTGGTTGTAGGAGGCCTGCCGGGTAATGGTGGTTGGCTTTCACCTGTTGACACTCTAGGCATTTGACGATGAAATGGACTACATCGTGTTTCATGCCTACCCAAAAGAAGAGATTCTTCATATTTGTGTACATCTTCTTCACTCCCAAATGTGCACAATAAAGTGATCTATGGGCTTCCTTCAGTATGATGCTTCGAATATCCCCATTCTCAGGGATGTACATCCTTCCTCGATATCTTAAAAATCCGTATTTTTCTAGATTATATACTTCATACTTTGGGTCTAACTACCTCTGGCTCTGGAGGTTTGAAGTAACCTTTAAATACCAATTGTCTCCTAAGAGTTGTGTCAACACATGTTCCCTCAGATTGACCTTTAAGCTTACCAAGGAGAAGATATGTGGTCTCCTACTCAAGGAATTTGCGACCACATTTTCCTTTCCTTTGATGTACGAAATACAAAAATCGTACTCACTCCATCGCCTTTGCTTGGCATTCAGATCTCTTTGAGTGAAGAGATTTTTTAAACTTTGATGGTCCATTTTGAGCTCAAAGTTTTGCCCAACAAGATAGTGCCTCCAAAGTTTCAGAGCTAGCATTATAGCTGCCAACTCTAAATCATGAGTCCCGTATAACTCTTCGTGCTTCTTCAACTTCCTTGATGCATAAGCTATCACTCCTCCATCCTGCATTAGCACGGCCCCCAACCCTTGCTTTGAGGCATCCATGCATACCGTGAAATCCTTTTCCATATCCGACACTCATAGAATTGGCGCACTAGTTAGTAACCTCTTAATCTCAATGAATACCCTATCACATTCTTCTGTCCATTCATACCTGACCCCCTTGCGCTGGAAGGTGGTTATGGGTTTTGCTATTTTTGAGAATCCTTATAAAAATCTCTGATAATAACCTGCTAGCCCCATGAATCTTCTCACCTCATGGGCATTTTTCGGCACTGGCCACTCCATAATGGCCTTTACCTTTTCTGGGTCCACAGAGATTCCTTCGTCGGAAATGATATGTCCTAAATAGTGGATCTCTTTCTGGAAGAAGGAACACTTCGAAAGCTTCCCATAAAATTTGTTCTCTCTAAGGCAGGACAACACTATTTGCAAGTGTTCTTCATGTTATCTTTCATTCTTGGAATAGATGAGGATGTCATCTAAAAAGACTTGTACAAAACGGTCTAAGTACTTCAGAAATAGGCCGTTCATGAGGCTCATGAATACTGCTAGTGCATTGGTCAATCCAAAAGGTACTACAACAAACTCATAATGTCCAAACTGAGTTCGAAAGGAAGTTTTTGGGATATCACCTTCCTTAATCCTTAACTGATGATACCCTGATCGCAAATCGATCTTTGAGAATACCGCTTCTCCTTTCATATGATCGAAGAGGTCATCTATTCGCGACATCGGGTACCTAGTTTTCACTGTAGCACGGTTCAAGTTCCTGTAGTCTATACACAGTCGTAAGGATCCATCCTTCTTCTTTACAAAAATTACTGGTGTGCCCCAGGGTGAGACACTGGGCCTTATTAGCCATAAGTCCAGTAACTCTTTCAACTGCATTTGCAACTCACAAAGTTCGGGCCCTATCATCCGATACGGAGTCTTGGAGATTAGTTCTGCACCAGGTTTTAGCTCAATGGTAAAATCAATCTCTCTCTTAGGAGGTAACCTTGGTAACTCGTTCGGAAAAACATCCTGAAATTCTGACAATACTGGGTACTGATCCAATGAGGATCCCTTCCTTTCATTCACTGCTTCCACTACATAAAGTCAACACCCTTGTCTCAAGCATCGCTTAACCTTCATAGTTGATATAAAGCGTAACGACACTTTTCTCTGTACGCCTTGGATCTCTACTAGTCTTCCTTCATCATCGACACAAAGCACCCTCTTTGTGAAACAATCTACCAAAGCTCGATGAGCTGCTAACCAATCCATTCGAATGATTAGGTCATATGCCCCTAGAGCAGTGACGTATACCTTCAACATGGTAGTACACACTCCCAGGTCTACTATACAATTATCAACACTAGGTCCTATTGCTTGTTTTTCCCCCGAAGCCATCTCGACTTGTTTAAAGTCATCGTGCTCGTAGGCTACCAACCCACTCTTTTCTAATGTAGATGGTGAAATGAAACTATCTGTCGCACCATAATCAAACAAAATCTTGACATTGATATGATTTAGCATACCTGATGACTCCACCACCGTGGATTGATGTTCAGCCTGGTGATTATTAACCGCTGCGTAAATCTGGTGGCTTCTACTTGCTCTCCCCATCGGTGCCTTTCCTTCTCTATGCACGAACCCTGATTGTAACTCTGGGTAGTCACACTGGTAATGGGGTTCTCCGCACTCCTAAAAGGTAACACGAGATTGACCCTGTGCACTGTTATGTGACTGTCTCTGAAATGAGTTCCTTCCCCTGGAACCCCTACCCCTACTCGATGTCCCCTGAGATGGTCGTGAACCTGTCTGCACCGTCGGAAATGAACGGGATGTTGCACTCACTGCCATTGAAATCCCTGCAGCTACTGTCCTTGGCACGACTCTGTTACCATATGGCGGTGGCCTTGAGCCCCCTACCCTAGGAAAAGTCCTCGAGGCCTTTCCTTCGAATCCAGGGCGATGCAGAAATGTCGGTCTTGTACCCCCGGTTAAGTTCATGTGTTCTTCCGTGTAATGCGCATTTTCCACCACCTCCACTACTGAAGACAGTTTCCACATCCGCACCATAGCTCTTATCTTAGGGTTCAATCCATAGATGAAGCGCTCTGCCTGTCGTTGGTCATTGTCCATATATGAAACATATTTGACCAGTTCCATAAATCTAATCTCATATTCTTCTACAGTTCTATTTCCCTGTACCAAGGCATGAAATGCCCCTACCTGTTGTTCTTCGTAGTATGCTGGTAGATATTTCCTTCAAAACCTCTCCTTGAAAATTTCCCAAGATACCGTGTCTGGGGTAAGGTGCAGTTGTCTTTCCAGGTTGCCCCACCAGTTCAAGGCATTGTCTCTTAACTGAAAAATTGTGATCTTTGCCTTTAAGTTGGATGCATAGTCCCTTAAGGAAAAACACCTTGTCATGCCTTCCAACCATGCTTCTGCACGTTCACTGGCGTGACCCCTGGAAAACTCTGGAAGTTTGATTTTCTACAATTCTCGCGTGATGTATTCATGTGGAGGTCCTCCCCCTGAATCCCTTGACGCTTTTGGATTACTCGTTCCAGACGGTGGGGGTTCCACTTTAGTCCCTGCCGGTTGTCGCCCCTTTAAAGTCTCATTAATGGCTTACAACGAGCGCAAGATGAGGGATAGTTCGGGCGATGGTGGTGGTGGCACTGGCGGTGTTGGCGGTGCTTGCGACGATGCTCCCCTGCCTCGATTCCCTTGAGTCTTGACCATCCTGTATGCTTTGACCTGCATCAACCAAAGTTGTCAGGGTGAGTTCCAGGATATTTCAAATTGGTGCTACTCAAACTAGAAATAGGGTTAGGCGTAAGTTTTCTTTACTTGTCTGTAAATAGACATTACTCCTTTAGGGGATTGGCTAGGTTAGGGTTAGGATTAAGTGTCTAAGATTGATTTCTTTGCCCCTACAAAAAGGACTATTGGTTCCCTTGTCCTGTAGCTACGCTAGCCTTGCGCCTTACTCGCCAGTTCCTATGCTTACTCTCCTAGTGCATATGCCGCCTCCTTCCCGCTTGTCCTAGTCTAAGCCCTTTTATATTTTCACTTACAACTTGAGTAACGTGACTTCTGACCTTATGTTTATTAATTTACGCCGAAAGGCGTACACCTTTTGACAGTGGGCACAATTAATGATCTTTTAATCTTATTTAACCTTAAACCATTATCTGATGGCTATGCATTGAAGATGCTGGCATATTTTTAGTCGTCCTCCAAAATCAATGGGTCATCTTTATTGTTCATAACTTTGTTTCATTTATCAAAGCATCCGTTAACATGTTTAGTTTTTAACATTTAACTAATCACATAAAAAAAAAAAATTCTATAAGGATATATCATTACCACGTTTAAATGATTAAATAGGATTAAACCGCAGCATCTAAATATTTATCCACAACTTCCAACCACATTTTGGTGTTCACCAACGCTATGTACCTTTCGGCGTTAGTGTTCTTTTTAAGACGCTTCGCTTGGTGGGTGGTCTTGGGTATGACAATTAGAGTATTTATATGTGAAATTATTTGTAAAAGTCACATCGTGTGGTGCATTGGCAAGGTGGACTTTGTAAAGACTTGACCGGTGGGGAGGTCCGGGGTTCGATCCTCACTGACTCCATAATTTTTTCTTAGCCCTATATTACTCAAAATTAACTTAATATTTTATTAAACTAATTAAATTTATTAACTTAACTAATATTTTATTAAACTAATTAACTTTATTAACTTCATAATTATACTTTAATCGAATCTTTGATTTGATCTTTTTTTTTATCAAATAATATAATATTTCCAAAATGATATTTAATTAGACTTGAGAGAATTTTTCAAATTTTATTATTTTTTAACATTATTATATCAGGATTAAAATATTGTAAATTTTTCAACTTAAAACTAATTAAAAAATATATATATAAAAGAAAATTTTATAAATAATTAAAATATAATATTTACGACTGAAATTAAAATTAAACCAATTTTTAAATAAAAAAACTTGTACTGGCAACGTGGGGATCACATGCCGCCCACTTGCCCCAAGACTCCCAAGTCGACAACGTGGGGCTTGCATGCGGCCCACGTGCCCTTCGCTCTTCTTCTGCATCGTTGTTCTCATGCAAAAAGCTCCTAGGAATCCGATCTGAATCCTCAGCAACAATGGTTCAGCATTGAGACAAGTTACCGATATTCGTTTATTGTGGTGAATTTTGAAAAAAAAATGGCAGACCCAGGTGAAGAGCTGAACTTGACCCTGTATCCTTCTCCTCCGCACAGTTTCCCTCTCAGCCTCTTTCCTCCCCTCTTGGCGCTGGTGCTAGTGTATTTTCAATGCTCTAGTGTTTTTGTTGTCAACATATATTCCCCTCGATAGGGAGGGTGGTTTTCTGAGAACATTGATCAACACCGCTAAATCCAATCTACTCCTGAGAATGCCAAGGGTTCGACTTCCGTCATTTTCAACCATAAATTCAATTCACCCACTTGTGTTTCTTTGGTTACGTGGACAGATTCTAGCTTCTTGCAGGTATTTTCATTTACATTCAGTTCAACATTTCGGATTTTGATAGTTTTCTATTTACTTTGGCCTGAACTGTAAAATTTGGCTCTGCGGGGCTCAATCCTTGAACCGGTCATTTTGGGCAGTTTCGGTGAACTATTGTTTGAATTTTTTGGCTTGGAATTTGTGCATTTAACCTTACTACCAAAGAATCTTCAAAGAATATAGCGCGGGCTGCAATGTGTGAAGCTATTCTGGGGGCCTCCAATTTTTTCATAAAAAAAATTTTTTCATTGCAACATTTTTATTTTTTTGTCTTTCATATTATTTCATGCACTCTGTTAGAGGCAGCGTCTTAAGGTTAATGCACCATCGACAATCTATTAGGTATAATCCCTTTAGGAATTAAACCAGGCAATGTCTCAAGATATCATCCCTTTAGGAATTGAACCAAACAATGTCTCAAGATATCATTCTTTATTGATTAGAACATGGAGGAGTGATGGAAATGAACTTGCACCAATGATGGAAAACACCCATCAATTAATGAAATTAGTCGAAGTTGCAGAACATAATTTATTCAAACGATCTGTATCAAGTTGTTGTTTGAGAACGTATATCAAGTTGTTGTTGGAGAATGAATAGAGCATCCCTGGTAAATTAATGTGATTTTAAATGATCTAAACTCCAAGCTGTTAGAGGTTGTTGTTTAATTTCCGCCACGTGATAATTATCATCCATTATTTAGAGTGTCGCCTGCGTTGATTGCACGGTTGATATCTTTTCAAGAATTGGACGCTGTAGCAGCTATGATAAGATTAGAAGCCGTTTGATTTATCACAAAAACATGAATGTTTTTTGGGTGTACACCAATAGATGAATTATATTAAGCATTAAAAAAAACAATTATGTACTAACCTTTGCTTTGGTTCCATAGATAACGATCACTGTCTTAAAATGACCTTTAATTTAAATAAAGTAACCAGGAGTAAGGTAGATCAAATTATTAGATTAATGTGAGCCTTGGCAGAAGCAGTGAGATTGTTATCTGATCGCTTTCAGTTGTATACCGATTGCTTTAATGTATGCAGATGCCTGCATATCTTCCTCTTCCATAAGAGAAAATTATATCCATTGGTTCATGACCAAACTTACCTTGAAAAGTCACAGGGATGGCCCTTTGGGGTTTGGTATTGTCAATTTTTTTTTTCTTAAGTGTATAGAGGTTATCATATTATCTGTACCTATCTAACGATCACTTTTAGCACATGAAAGACCTAAAGCCATGCTGAATTAGCACATATAATTCAATGGTCGAAAGAAGTTTTTCACAGGTGCGCAAGGTTTAATTTCAGTGAGGATCTTACATGGAATTGAACTTGTGGTTCCAAAGATAAGGATTGAAAGGTAAGCCACCCCTGGAATAGATTTCCACTCTAGTGAAAGTGGGAATGTCTAGCCCTTGCTAAATCACAAGTTAAAAAAAACCTACTAACAAGCCTAGAAGAATAGAAACTCACTGCTCTGTTACAAGCATCCATTCATAAGACTAGTTGTTCGATCAATAAGATACATACGCATACTAGTTACAATGTAACAACCCTAGTTGCTTGTTTTACTTTGGTAAATTTTTTTTTTTTTTTTTTACATTTTCAATTCGTTTTGCATTTATTTTTATATTTGTGTTAATTTTTTTTTTTTTTTTGGTGTTTGGTTTGTAGGTTAGGCGTACCTAGAGTTGGAGCTGGAAACTTCGCCCTTAAGGCCCCAAATTTATATTTACCCTAATACATTTATTTAGGAATTTACTATAACTAAATAGGAGTGTTTATTTAAATTTATGGGTGGGTGGGTAGGCCCTTGGTTCCATATTTTGAATCAGGGCTCTGATACCATATGTAATAGCCAAATAGATTTAAACATCAATTTATTTCATAAACTAAGGCAGTAACTTCATAATAGAATAATAATCTTCATAATAATAACTTCAGTAACTTAAATTTAACAATGAATAATAAATTTAATAACAGATTAAAAGCAATGCATAATTTTAAATACCTGAACCTGATGCTAATAACCTTTCGTTTGTTCGCTTGCCTTCTTGACTGTTGTTGCACTTTGTAAACACTGCCCAAAACCTAGTTCCATCCTGACAACTAGGTAACTTCCTAGCTCCAGGATATCATATGGATATCCTGGCCCCTGTGCCCAAAACCTCCAGCAAACCCGGTGCCTGACTGATACAATCCCCACTCCAAAACTCCACTCCTCTCTCCAAAATCCAAGAGACCTCAAAATCAATCCCCCATCTCCCATAGAATGACCTCCCATAAACCTCCTTCCCCTCCATATTCCTCCTTCACCGACTTCCCCCTCATTTACTTCCCTACCTAACCCATTTATTACCTTATCTTATATTTTCGTCCTTAATGCCCCGTATCCTCTTTATTTATTATTTTATCCCATATTTAAGGTCTTACCCCTTTGAATTAATACCTTATCCCTTTTCGTGTACGTAACTCTTAATTTAATAAAATAATTTATTAAACCCCCCTTAATCCTTTACTTAATTAATTAATGAGTCAATTAATAATTAATTAATCCTTGACAATCATGAATAATTAATTAATAATAAATAATTAGTTAATGTTATTTTAAGAAATAATTATTGTTTAGCTAATCTTTTAGGACAATTAGATTATTAAATTAATTATAATTAATAATAATATACATCTATTTAAGCAGGGTCGTTACAGGCAGATCAAGAATCGGTGATATCCTTGTGTATGTTCCTGTTGGCATCCTTTAGAGGGAACCTCTGACGCCGACTAGTTTCGTTGTATGAAGCTGACGTGGAAAACGGGTTCGGGGTGTGACGTGGGTCTCGGGAGCTAGCAATGACTTAGGAAAAACTAGATCATGTGTCTAACTACTCGGGAAATGACAGGTGGAAAAATAGGACAGGTGGTTTGACCGTACATCTTAGTCGGCGTCGGGTCTTTCAACATGAAATTTTTGTTAAAATAAATTTGGGATTGATGAGGTCGAAAGGTGTTTGGGGTCGGTGATTGGGGATTAACTTATGATAGTATCTAAGAGTTATATTTTAAAAAACTTGTCGATGCCAAAATTTATCATGGATCGGCCTTCATAAATAGTTCCATCACATAGTTCCCTTGTGGATTATCATTCTCAAAAACTCCCGATACCGAAAAACATTTTGAAAGTCATATATCGATGATATCATTTCTTTCTTCATCAGTGCTTACTCCTTTATCCTTTCACTAATGCTGAAGGGATCGGACATCAGCGATAACAATGACGATGCTTGTCACGAAAGAAATCTCTAATCTGCCGACGCCGACGAAGATCGGGACTCTCCAAGTTTGGTTCTTTCGAGCAACTCTTGTCACCTCTATTTCTTTCCGAAGCGGAAATAATTAAGTGCGTCGAGGGAAATTTTTTGATCGTTGATTCTTTAATTTAAATGTTGGTCTTTTTAGCTATGGTTCTTTGCATACAGAGCCAATCTTAGATAGACTTAAATGAGAAATAAAATGATAAGAAAAGACAACATTTTTGTTGTATTACTAAGAGGAGGGGTGAATCAGTAATATCGTAATTATAATTCTTTTTCTTCAAATGTTATACCAATGTAGAATTATTATCCAATAATGAGCAGTAAGAAATAAGCAATCACACACATACACAGTACATCAGTGTTTTATGTGGAAACCCAAATCAGGAGAAAACCACAAAATGATTTTTCTTATATGTCTTGAAGAATTACATTCATTGGAAGCACCAACTTCCTTTGGTTTCTAGCTGCAACTGGAAGGAGGCTCCAACCCCCTAGTTTCTCAAGCTACAACCTGAGGGAAGCTCCAACTCCCCAATTCTCTGGCTACAAACAGAAGGAGGCTACAACCCCCAATGTTCTCTGGCTACAATCGGAAGGTGGCTACAACCACCTGTCCTTGCCCCGTCCTACCACCCTGAAGTAGAAATAGAATGATGGAACCACTATTACACTATCACTGTGAGATATACCACTGTAAACCTATACCAATAAATCTGAACCATGCATCAACCATGCATCAATCTGTAATCAACCTGTACCATAAACAAGTGCATAAACCATGGACCAGCCTGTAATCAATCATGTGTCAACTACTCATCAACTATGAATCATCAATATGTACCAACATCATCAACTATACACCTCATGTATGTGCCAACTCATCAACTACTTGTCTCAACCATGTACTCAACATGTACCTCAACCAAAATCCCTCATCATTTTCATCATACAAATCTGATTTGTAGCTCTATAATAGACCTGGTGTATATGATCACATTCATGCAAACCTTCCTTAACTTTAACAACAAGAGACTAGAATTTTCATCAAACTTTTCTTTAGTCTCACAAGACTAGTTTTGGATTAGTCAACAACCCTGACTTGAAATAATCATAACTTTGTACTTGTAATGAATAAATATCTAAAACTGATACACAATGTTGTTCAATGTGATTTATTCAATTCCTCCTAGTTTCACTACTTGGAACCTCTCAGAAATGGATTTATAGCAAAAATGGCATACCTTGTTGAATTCTATCTTATTCTAGAGAGCAACCTTGTAGAGCGCGCCCCGCACAAAATATTTGATGAATTGATCTGAAACTATTAGAAACAATCCTACCAACTGTACCCTAACCAAAAAAAAAATTCTCACTAAATTTGGATCTATTATGAAGAAGTTATGATGTTTTTACGCGAAACACATGATTTTGACTAGTTTCAGGACTGGCCACAAACCCTATTTTCCACGGAGTGTAACTCCCAAAATATAACAACCCACAAGACAATTTTTTTACCACAGATACTTGGATATGTTTTCTCACTTTCATAGAAATTGTAGGGTTTGAATCGTTATATAAAACAAGTTATAGAGAAAATGGTGAGATGACCTGTAAATAACATACCTTAGAAAGCACCCTCAAATGAATTTATCCTTCCTTGCATTTTGGCCTTATTTTCTTCACCTCCACTAAGATTTCCAGTTTAGATATCCTTGGTTACCTTAGACACTTATAAATATTCAATATTATCAAGTGTGATTCAAATGAGAGAGCCTTGCCTCTTATTTATACTCTCCAAGTAGCTTCCTTAAGAACATCTTCTAGGTCACTTGGCCCACTTTCCTTATTTTAGGGTTGGGTCCACTTCTAGTTTCTCCATTAAATTTATTATTGAAATAATTTATTTTGTATTCACTTTGAATTATAATAAACTCATCACTTCACTTTATTATTTACCTTTTAAAATCTCTTTAACCACTTTGATTACTTTGACCTTTTGGGGCTTCTAGATGACATATGAGGGTCCTCCAACTTCGTAAGCCCATAACTCTCAAACCGTGAGGAGTTATGTGACGTTATGCATACCACCAGAAATGGCATGACATTTAATATTCATATAGAATACTATTATCTGAAAATATATCATAACTCATACCATTACCCATCAAACAAACTTGGGTCCATTACCCAAACCTGGAGTCTCCAACTTCTCATGGCCATAACTCTCTAACCGTGAGGAATTTTGTGACGTTCCACATACCACCATAAATGACATGAAAAGAACTATCCATCTAGGATATTTTCCCTAAAAAATTCACTTTCCTTCATCTCATTATTCCACAATGAAGCATGGGTTCTCTTACTCCACAATGCGTGTTCCTGTGAGGGCTTTCACCATAAGGGGACCACTTTGGAGTTTATCCATATTTACTTCTTATCAATGATGACAAAACAATAATGACTCATATTTACATAAAACAATATTGGGTCCATTACCTAAACATTTGTGCTACAGGGATTTCTTCAGGGGTTGACATCAATGACAACCAACCTTAATCAACAACCTCCCCCTTTGGCATTGATGGAAACACTCTGATGCAATACTGAAATCATATCACTCATGCTCCCCCTGGAACCATGCCTTTGTCCTCTGCATCTGATAAATATTCTCCCCTTGGAACCATGCCTATGTCCTCTGCATCTGATAAATCTGCTCGCCCTGGAACCATGCCTCTGTCCTCTGCATATGATAATTCTCTCCCCCTTTGTCATCAATGGCAAATGTATCTTTCCATCTAGGGTTTCTCCCCTGACAAACTATCCTCTTATGGTGCTTCCTCATGTACATCTAAGACATATAAGATAAGCATTCAAAAAACATTCATTTTTGGACTAGAAATAAGTCCAAATCTTTGGCAAAGATATTCAAATGCTTCCCGTGAAAGTGGTTTTGTAAAGATGTCTACCACTTATTCTTTTGTGCCCACATACTCAACTTTGATGTTCTTTTCTGCAACCTGTTCCCGTAGAAAGTGATACTTGATTGGAATGTGCTTCGTCTTGGAGTGCATCACTAGGTTTTTTGAGATATTGATGGCACTTGTATTATCACAATATATTGGACTGGGCTCATCATACTCAACCTGTATATTTGTCAAAGTTTGTTTTATCCAAACAACCTGTGTACAACATGTTGTTGTTGTAGTATACTCTGCCTCGACTATAGATAGACATATTGGTGATTATTTCTTGCTTAGCCATGATACCAAACACTCACCTAAGTAGAATGCTACTCCACTAGTGCTTCGTCAGTCATCAATACAACCTACCCAATCTACATCTGTGTAGGAAATAATTGATAGATCTTTTCCTTTTGGATACCATAATCCAAAGTCTTATGTTCCTTTGAGATATCTGAATATCCTCTTTACTATTAATACATGTGATTCTTTAGGTGTTGCTTGAAATCGTGCCACCTGTCCAACTACCTGCATTACATCTGATCTGGATGCTGTCACATATAGTAGGATGCCAATCATTGACCTATATTTCCTCTGATCTGTAGACTTTGAATCATGATCTTTGCTCTACTTACAACAGGTTTGCATGGGAGTGATAACTGGTTCGCAATCTTCCATTCCGAACCTCTTTAGCATTTCTCTGATATACTTGGTTTGAGAAATAAAAATTCCTTGGTTGCTTTGATGTATCTAAATTCCCATAAAGAAGGATAGTTCTCCAAGTAACGACATTTCAAATTCATTCTAGATGTCTTTTGCAAATTTCTGGCTTAACCTTTCATCATCACTACCAAAAATAATATCATCAATATAAACTTCAATTAATAAAATATTACCCTGACTTACCTTGATGTAGAGGTTGTTGTCTGCACTTCCTTTTCTAAACCCTTCCTGCTGCAGATACTTATCCAGTCTGGAGTACCATGCTCTAGGAGCCTGTTTTAGACCATACAAGGCGTTCTTTAATTTAGACACATAGTCTGTGTTCTCTAACAACTGAAATCCTTCTGGTTGTTCAATGTAGACTTCTTCAAGTTCTCCATTCAGAAAAGCTGATTTTACGTCCATTTGATATACTTTAACATTTTTGGAGCATGCATAAGCTAAAAGAAAACGGATTTATTCCATTCTAGCAACTAGGGCAAATGTCTCTTCAAAGTCGATTCCTTCAATCTGTGCATATCCTTGACATACCAATCTAGCTTTGTTCCTTGCAACCTGTCCATCTTCATTGAATTTATTCCTGAAATCCCATTTTGTGCCGATCAAATTCTTATTGTTTGGTCTTGGAACCAATTCTCAAGTGTCATTTTTCTCTATTTGATCCAATTCTTCATCCATGACCTTATTCAAAAATCCATCCTTCCTGGCTTCTTCAAAATAGTTTGGTTCAATTGTAGATAAGAGTGCTAGGTGTGTTTGTTCTGGTGAATGGATTTTTCTTCTAGTCTCAACTCCTGCATCTTTGTTTCCAATAATCTGATCTGAAGGGTGATTCTTTTGTACTCGTTTGCTATGTGTATTTGGAGACACTTGCCGAACTTGCTCTTCTATTTCTGTTAGATTCTCTTAATATTCATCTTCCTCTTCTTCTTCTTTTTCATCTTCTTCTTCAAAAAGTTGTTGCATTGATTTGTTTTCTTCTTCCTTTGATTCTGGTCTACCCGTTTCATCAATTGTTATGTTGATGTTTTCCACAACTTTGTTTAATCTTAGATTGTAACACTTGTATGATTTCCTTGTACTTGAGTAACCAACAAGTATTCCTTTGTCCACACGAGAGTGAAACTTTCTCATTCTTCCATATTCTCTTTTGATGTAGCATTTGCTTCCAAAAACTATGAAGTGATTCACATTTGTTGGTCTTCTATTCCATAGATCGTAGGGAGTTTTATCATTGTTGTTTCTGAGAATTACTCTATTTTGAATGTGAACTGATATATGCACTAGCTGTGTCCAAAAAATATCTATCAACTTTGAATCCATTATCATTGTTCGAGCTATTTCTTGTACTGTCCTATTCTTTCTTTCAACAACTCCATTCTATTGAGGTGTCGTAGTGACAGAGAATTTCCTTTTTATTCCATGATTGTTGTAGTAGTCCATAAATTCCTTTGATTTGAATTCTCCTCCATTATCCGATCTTAAACATTTGATTCTTGAATCCATCTCATTTTCAACCATTTCCTTGTAGATCTTGAAATTTTCAAAAGCTTCTGATTTGTTCTTGAGAAATCAAACTACAGTCATTCTTGTATAATCATCAACTAATAACATAAAGTATCTCTCGCCTTTTAAGCCTTTTGTTGTAGTTGGTCCAACTAGATCAGTATGCACAATTTCCAGTGGTTTTGTTGTTGAATATTCCTTTGATTTGAACCTGGTCTTTGTTTGCTTTCTTTGTTGGCAATGCTTGCATAAAGTGTCGGTTGGTTTCATGATCTAGGGCATTTCTTTGTCTGCTTCTCTTTTGCTGACATTGACAAGGTTATCAAAATGCGTGTGACCCATTCTTCTATTCCATAGCCAACTTTCATTTTCCTTTCCTATACAACACTTTTCATTTCCAAATTCGAAATGATGCTTGAAGTTCTTGCAGCTGTAGCAACTAATTTCCCTAAACCTTCTTTTCTTATCTCACACTTTTGTGAATCGAAAGTAACTTTATGACCTTTTTCACTCATTTGAGTCACACTTAAGAGATTATGTTTCATATCTTCTACTAGTAGAACATTTTCTTCCTTTTCATTCTTGTTCCCAATTTAGACTGTGCCTTTCCAATGATTTTGGATGAATGATCATTTCCAAAGGAGACTGATCCATCTCTTTCCTTTTGTAATGTAAGAAAATTGTCTCTATCACCTATCATGTGTTTTGAACATCCACTGTCAACATACCAACCACGTTTTTTTTGTTTATCTTGTAGAGCGACTGTGCATTCTTCATTGCTATACTAATCTTGCTTTCTTATCCTTGTCATTTTCTGAGGTTCTTGTTTGTGACTCTGTTGAGGTTCTTTAGGAGGGACTGTCATTTTGCACTTTTTGGCCATGTGTCCAAAATTGTTACATTTGTAACATTCCCTTCAGTGCTTAAAGATTCAAAACTATTGTAACTTCTTCTCTATGTTTCACTAGGTCTTCTTGAATAACCCCTTTGTGTATGGCTCTCAAAGTAGTTATTGTTCATGTTGTTAGCTCTTTAATTTATAGCTTTATGTCCAAAATTATTACATGCATAACATAAACCAACAAATATAGTTTGATACCTGGTAGTTGAAGATATTATGAAAGGAGGTGCTCTTATGAATACTTCTTCTTCTTGAGGCTTGTCTATCTGTTGTTGATTCTGAAATCTGAATCTTCTCGGTGGAGGAGTGTCCTTGTAATCTTCCTTGTATATCTTTTTATCCCCTTTGATTCTTTCTGCATAACTTTTTGGATTTGTTTCTTGCTCTATTGTTTTGGATCTTGATCTCTTTTTTGTCTGATTGTATCCAAGTCCAGACTTGTCAAGATAAGATTTTTGACTGTTGATAATGTCATCCAGAACTTTTGAGCTATTCTGCATATTTTTCTTTTGAATATCCTTTCTTAGTGTGACAATATCTGCTTCCAGGTTTCCAATGATCCTGTCCATTCCTTCTAGTTGTTCTTTGAGTGCTTCTTCAATTCTTTTATCTTCTTTTATTTGAACCTTCAATTTTGTGATCATTTGTTCTAGTTCTTGAGTGTCTTTTTTCTTATCTAGTTCTGCTTGTAGTTTTTTGTTTTTCTTCTTTTCTCTTATGATAACTTCTATGACACTCATTAATTCTTCTCAGAAGTCAACTTATGCCTCTTCAATTTCTTCTTCGTATGCTTCTTCATATTCTTCTTCGGAGTCTTCTTTATCAGCGTCTTCTACTGCCATGAATAGAACTCTCCCTGTCTCACTGTCATTGACTTCATCTTCATCTGATGGTGAGATGTCTTCTTTGGTGCAAAAGTTTTTCTTGAAAACTTTCTTTGTAGTTATTTTACCTTTATATGTTTGTCTGCCTTTTGAGTAACTTTCGTCATTTCTCTTTTTCTTATGAGGACATTTGTTAACGAAATGAGCAATACCATCACAATTAAAACAAATTAAAAGAAGCTTACCTATGTACCTACCATTAGTTCCCTTGTTCATTCTTTTGACGAAGTTGGCCACTTCTTCATCATCTTCCGGGACATTGTTGTTGCTGCTATATTCTTCTTGTTCCTTTTTCTTTTGCTTTGATCTTTTGGATGCTTTGAAGGCTGCTTCTTTTACATCTGAATTTTCCTGTTCAGTTCTCATCTCATATGCCTTGAAGATTCCATGCAGTTCATCCATGCTTATTGATTTTAGATCCGATCTTTCTTCTAGTGTTGATATCTTAGGGTTGAATCTCATAGGAAGAGATCTTAGTACCCTTTGAACAATTATAGATTCTTTGATTTCTTCTCCCAATCCTATGATTGCATTCACTGTTTCATTGACTCGTAAGAAGTAGGCTGCGATATCTTCATCTTCCATCATTTTTAGTTGTTTGAATTGACCTATGTAAGTTTGAATCTTTGCTTCTTTGACTTTTGGATCTCCTTCATAAATATTTCGAAGCTTGTCCCAAATCTCTTTAGAAGATTTACAATGTGCAACTTTGGTGAATACCGTATCACTGAGACCATTCAAGAGTGCATTTATGGCTTTGTAATTATTCTCACCGAGTTTCACTGCTTTGTCATTTGTTGGTGGAACTATTGGTGCTGTGTATCCATTTACAATTGATTGCCAAAATTGAAATCCCTGTGCCTGTATATATGTCTTCATCGTTATGCTCCAAAAAGAATACTTTTGTCCATCAAATTGTGGTATTCCATTTTTATATGAGTTGGTACTCTCCATGATCTACCTTTCAATGGTTAAACTGATTTCTAAAGGAACCTGATCTGATACCAATTGTTGGATTACTAAGAGGGGGGTGAATCGGTAATATCATAATTATAATCCTTTTTCTTCAAATGTTATATCAATGCAGAATTATTATCCAACAGTGAGCAGTAAGAAATAAACAATCATACATATACACAGTACACCAGTGTTTTACGTGGAAAACCAAATCGGGAGAAAACCACAGAATGTTTTTTTTATATGTCTTGAAAAATTACATTCATTGGAAGCACCAACTTCCTTTGTTTTCCAGCTGCAACTGGAAAGAGGCTCCAACCCTCTAGTTTCTCAAGCTACAACCTAAGGGAAGCTCCAACTCCCCAATTCTTTGGCTACAACCAGAAGGAGGCTACAACCCTCAATGTTCTCCGGCTACAAATAGAAGGTGGTTGCAACCACCTATCCTTGCCCCATCCTGCCACCCTTAAGTAGAAGTATAATGATGGAACCACTGTCACACTATCACTGTGAGATATACCGTTATAAACCTGTACCAATAGATCTGAACCATGCATCAACCATGCATCAACCTGTACCTCAACCTGTAATCAACATGTATCATAAACAAGTGCATCAACCATGCACCAACCTGTAATCAATCATGTGTCAACTAATCATCAACTGTGACTCATAAATATGTACCAACATTGTCAACTATACACCTCATGTATGTGCCAACTCAACACCTACTTGTCTCAACCATGTACTCAACATGTACCTCAACCAAAATCCCTCATCATTTTCATCATACTAATCTTATTTTTAGCTCTATAATAGACCTGGTGTATATGATCACATTCATGCAAACCTTCCTTAAGTTTAACAACAAGAGACTAGCATTTTCATCAAACGTTTCTTTAGTCTCACAAGACTAATTTTGGATTAGTCAACAATTCTGACTTGAAATAATCATAACTTTGTACCTATAATGAATAAAGATATGAAACTGATACACAATGTTCTTCAGTGTGTTTTATGAAATTTTTCCAAGTGTCACTACTTGGAACCTCTCAGAAAAGGAGTTATAGCAAAAATGTCATATCTTCCTGAATTCTATCTTATTCTAGAGAGCGACGTTGTAGAGCGTTCCTCACAAAAAATGTTTGATGAATTGATTTGAAACTGTTACAAAGAATACTAAAGTATGTAACCTAACCAACAAATTTTGTCTCATGGAATCTGGATCTTTTATGAAGAATTTATGACATTTTTACCCGAAACACTTGATTTTGACTAGTTTTGGGACTGGCCACAAACCCTATTTTCCACGGAGTGTAACTCCCAAAATACAAGGACCCACAAGATGAATTTTTTACCATAGATACAGGGATATGTGTTCACACTTGTGTAGAAATTTGACGGTCTGAATCATTATAGAAAAATATTTATATCGAAAATGGTGAGATGACCTGTAAATAACATACCTTAGAAAGCACCATCAAAAGAATTTATCCTTCCTTGCATTTTGGCCTTCTTTTCTTCAACTTTACTCAAAATTCTAGTTCAGATATCCTTGGTTACCTCAAACACTTATAGATATTCAATATTCTCAAGTGTTATTCAAATGAGAGAGCCTTGGCTCTTATTTATACTCTCCAAGTAGCTTCCTTAAAAACATCTTCTAGGTCACTTGTCCCACTTTCCTTATTTTAGGGTTGGGTCCACTTCTAATTTCTCCATTACATTTATTATTGAAATAATTTATTTTGTATTCACTTTGAATTATAATACACACATCACTTCACTTTATTATTTACCTTTTAAAATCTCTTAAACCACTTTGATTACTTTGACCTTTTGGGGCTTCTAGATGACATATGAGGGTCCTCCAACTTCGTAAGGCCATAACTCTCAAACCGTGAGGAGTTATGTGACGTTCTACATACCACGAGAAATGGAATGACATGTAATATCCATATAGAATAGTATTATCTGAAAATATATCATAACTGATACCGTTACCCATCAAACAAACTTGGGTCCATTACCCAAACCTGGGGTCTCCAACTTATCATGTCCATAACTCTCTAACCGTGAGGAATTATGTGACATTACACATACCACCGAAAATGACATCACCAGCACTATCCATCTAGGATATTTTCCCTCAAAAATTCACTTTCCTTCATCTCATTATTCCTCAATTAAGCATGGGTTCTCTTACTCTACAAAGCGTCTTCCCATGAGGGCTTGCACCATAAGGGGACCACTTTGGAGTTCATCCATATTTACTTCTTATCAACCATGAAAAAACAATAATGAGTCATATTTACATCAAATAATATTGGGTCCATTACCTAAACCTTTTTTCTACGGGGCTTTCTTCAAGGGTTGACATTGGTATCAGAGAAAAAAAAAAGATAAGATAAGACAACATTTTATCATATTGAAGTCAAATTAGATAGTGCAAAAACCAAGTGGTACCCAAAAGTAAAATTTGACATAAACTTTTAGGGTGTGTTGAGTGCCCAACATGTGTCATATATGCACATTCCAAGGAATGTGTGTGTGTTTTAAAGAACGCATGTGCGCGTGCACATTCCTAAGAATGCACGTGGGTTCATGTTGTGCCCTTTTTTAAGGGACCGTGGGCACGATTTGTTCCCATTTAGATAGACCATGCCTCAGATTTTTCATATTCATTGAGAAAATTTGAAGGGGCAGAGCACCAAGCATCTACAAGACCTGAACATGGTGTACAACTCAAGCCACGTATGCTTGATTTCTCTTATTTTCCTCCCACTTTGGTATTTTTTTACTTTGAAAATGGCTCTTGAATCTAGAACAAATTCATTCTATGTGAATATGGTGATGGATCTCCTTCTCTATCACATGAATGGCCATCTTCCTCTTCTAACATTGAAAAAATGGAAATCTCCAATTTGGCCTTCAATTCCCAACAAACCAATCAATGATAATCACAATATTTTGAACCATAATTAACTCAACATGACTCTTCTACTCTCCTTGAGTTCTTGGTCTCTTTCTTGATTTATGGAATATTGAATTCCTATATTACTACAATGAAAGATTGATTTATGTTCTTTTCTTTCACAACATGTCTGATTTGAATAAACTAATGAAACTCAAAATGCTTTCGATCTTCGTAACGCCTTTGGAATCCTTGAGGCTTTGTTGATCTACAAATTTTGGTTTCATTGGCTTTCAGTACCTATTCAATTTGATTTCTATGTTTCGTTTAAATTAAAATGAAACATGATACTAATATATTTTCTATCCATGTTATGTCACTTTCATAAATATGTGTAAAAAATATTTTAGATAATGATATGGTATTTCCTGATGAAGTTCAAGTATAAATTTTAAATATAATGTGAGCCCCTAACTTCAATGACATTTAGTCGGTTTAGGCCATGCAAAAATCTTCTTGGTATACAATAAACCCAAGGTACACCAATTCCTTTTTAAATAACTCACACTTCTTCAAATTAATTCATAACTCATTTTAAACCAAGGTCTCAAACCTCATTGACTACATTATTGTACCACTATTGAACTTGGCACACTTGTCACCCTAGATTATACAACTCGAATATGTCACAGAAGTCGAGGAATTCATCGGGGTTGCCAAAATCAGGGAGTATGATATCCTTCATTTCTTTGTTGATCTTTCCCCAATGTTTCTTGCACTTTCCCCACTGCTCTTGAATTTCCCAGTGTGGTTCCTGAGACATCTTAGCCCAATACTTGGTTGATCCCTTTATGCGATCAAGACTACTTTTTCTCAACATCCGGATGTCGTGTTCTTCTTTCTCTCGACCATGTTGGACCACATAAATGTATTTGATCCTCTCTATGAATTTATGGGCTCTTTCATACCATCGCTCCATATCCTTTCTCATCGCAAGTGTCATGAGAGTTTCTTCCAAGAACTAGGCAATATTCACAGTAAAAAGGTGTCTCTCTTTTGTTGATTTGTTGTAAACCTCTTCGAACTTGCTTCTCAGATATACCACATTCTAAGTGGTGCCATGATAGTACTCGGCCAGGTGGCGTAAATATTCTACTTCCTTTAGGGTGGTGGCTAGCTCCTTTTCATCTCGTTTGGCTCTGTTCATGGTGGCATCTAAGATCGCCATCCCCAAGCTGATGAGCTCAAATGTTCTATCATTTTCTATGTTTATCAAATTATCCTCTGTAGTGATGAGGATGGAGAGATCCAATGTGATCCTCATTTTCTTGGTGGTCCGTTGGACAATAACATTCCTCTTTTGATCACAAACGATCACATATATATCGACTACCTCATCCATAGGCTCGGGAATTTTCTAATCACCCCATGTGAGTGTGTTTCCGATATTTTTGGTGGTGTATATATGTTCAAGTTCAGGTTCTTGAACTTCCTCGTTGTCCTATGAAAGCTCGACCTCTGCCTATTTCTTGTCGGGGATCTGAGTATCGAGCGGAATAGAGATGTCAAGAAAGGAACCAACACTTACTTGTTCATTGGTCGTTGAATCACCGAATTCCTTTTGTGGGGATCCTTCCTTTGGCTCGTCTGGTTCTGACTTGTCCTTTGGATTGTCTGCTCAGGTATCTAACACATTGGGCCTCTTTGTGCTGGGAACAATTTTGGCTTCTATTTCCTTTTGTGGGACCTCCTAGGTTTGGACCCTGCGAATAAGAAAAGAAGTCTTCTCTGGTCCCTTTTCTTCTTGGACACGCGTAGGGGTCCTGAGAGATACCTCCAGGCTCTCATCGTCACTATATATATTTATAAACTCTCTCAAAGGATTAGGCACGCTTGTTTCCATTAATACTTGACCCATCTCTGGTTGAGTCATCACACCTGTCGGCAATCTGGCTGGTGGTATTGTGGATTCAGGGTCATCTTACCCATTGATGTTATCAAGGTTTATGAGATCAGGGCCGCTTGGCCCCATCGAGTTTTCTTCTGGGTTGTATTTGGGAGCCTCAGAAGCCTAACAATGTTTGGCTTATCTCATAACCGACTCATCATCTGTTGTGCCTACTCGTACAAGAGTGCCTCTCTCTCGAGTGCATCCTGAGCCTTAGGAAAACCCCCGTCCTATACCAGGTTTACCTGGAATATATCTGTTGTTTCTATGGATTCATGGGGAGCTTCCACCACTTCGTTTGATTCAGATTCTATCCTTTCTTCTCTAGCCTTGAGGACCTATTGATCTGATTGTTCCAGGACCATTGTTTTCTCCTCCCAACTCATGGCTCTGAACCTGTTTGCCTTAGGTTTAGCCATCCTTGCCACCACCTCATCCTAGGTTTGATCATTTTGGGTGAATATTTCATCTTCAAACCTGTCATGGGCATTTGGCCAACAAGATGATACGTGTGATGCGTGCTTCAAGACCAAAACCTTGGGGTCGTTCTTGTGAAAACAATCAGTCTACAATCAGAACTCCAATTTTATTAACCCTTCTTGCTTGGCCTGCACAGTTTTCTTTACTATGTAGAAACTAATATGAAATCCATAGGGTATGAAGGCCCGCTTCTTATCTTTTACCAGAGTGGCATTCTAACCTTGAAATATGGTATGATAGCAGATTTCCCCTACTATTAGTCGATCGGGGATACATACAACTAACATATGTGGTGCTCTGGTGGTGCCAAAAATTCTGATGTAGGTATCACGCTCATCCAGATACCAGTGTCCCACTTTTGAAATAAGATTTTTGGCTTCATTTGACAGCCTTGGGAAATCTTTCTTGAACAACAAGAAATAAATACGTGGGATAAACTGATCACATATGAGAGAGTAGGATTTCTTGTACCTATTCTCCCACAAGATGATGAAAAATACATGGATTGGGAGTTCGGAGACGTGTCGGCTCAAGCTCATTCCAGCAAAGACATTCCTGGAACAGATGACATCCAATAGATAAGAATCCATGTAGAAGGAAGGTGTTTGTCCCTCTTTTGCTGTCGGAACCTGTCATATGAAATTCCTTAATTGTTTGGAGATGATGACACACGAGTTGAAACCTATTCTGGAAATTCCTATAGTAAAATATAGATGCATCCAAGCCTCTGAAAACCTAGAACAGTCTTTCTCCCCATGAAACCGACAGAGGAGGGCCATTAGATATATTTACAGCTCCCTTAGGTTGGTTGTCGAGTACTAGCCGGAGGTCTGATTGGTGAAATTTTTATCCTCTATCCATCACGACACCATCACCTTTTTGTGTCGGTGTGATCGATAAGCCATTGCAAGAGTTTTGTAACATACCCGCTATAACATAGTACAAATTTTTGTTCTTCCTCAAGGGATAGAATCCCTGATTACCAATGAGGATCCTTTGCACCTTAGCCCTACCAGCTATGCTACTGGTCTACATGACCTGCCTTCATATGGCCACAGTCCTAGGCTCCTATTGGGATTTCAGCGTTTTCAATATCGATGTGCGAACGTCCCCAAGACTCGCGATTCTCCGATTCCCGACGCGCCTTTTTCACGCTAGCCCTCCTGGCTCAGCCCTTGGTCCACGTGACCATCACCCCGGGACCACAACCTTACCCCTCATCAGGATTTTGGGGTTTGCGATGCCAAAATGCACGTGCCTACGGGATTCCCGACTCTTGTGTGGCCCACGCTATACTCTTGCCTATCGGAGTATTGTGTTTCGCGATTCCAACATGTAAGAGTTTCACACCTTCGAAAACTCTGATTCTCCGATCCCTGACTCGTCGGGATCTCTTGACATGCATCCCAAATAATGGGTGGCTCTGATCTCGTCAGAATATCGCACTTCATGACTTCGCAGCTTCTGTTGGCAAGATCACGGGCTTCAACCTACGAAACCTCGATACACAATCCTACATGTAGATCCGATAGTTCTCTTGCAATCCAAATCCAATGACTACCCTTCTTCTTCACTCCTCTTGTCTCGTGACTTGGAGTACCAAATGCTTGGACCTTTACCCTGCGAACCTCCAAGTTCACGAGATCCCTGGATCTCTGCCACCTGTCCTCCTCGGATGGATGGCTCTGATACTCTCGTGGCTTCACCATTCGCGACTTGGGGCATCCAACCTTTGGACTCCTACCTCGCGAACCTCTGAGTTCATGAGATCCCTGGATATCTGCCACCTGTCCTCCTCGGATGGATGGCTCCGATCCTCTCGTGGCTTCACCATTCACGACTTGGGGCATCCAACCTTTGGAATCCTACCTCGTGAACCTCCGAGTTCATGAGATCGCTGGATCTCTGCCACCTGTCCTCCTCGGATGGATGGCTCTGATCCTCTCGTGGCTTTGCCATTCGTGACTTGGGGCATCCATCCTTTGGACTCCTACCTCGCGAACATCTGAGTTCACGACATCCATGGATCTCTGCCACCTGTCCTCCTTGGATGGATGACTCGGATCCTTTTTTCCCCTATTCACGAGGCTTAACCCTCGTCTATCTCCCTATATATCTAATGACTGCCGGGTTTCCTAGCTAAGATATGACGGTTCAGATCGGTCCTGATACTGCACCCTTTCCTACTACTCTTTTGACATGGAAAAACCAACGGTCCAGATGTTCTCATGGAACTTGGGGGTATACAATTCAGATTTCCTCACTATTCACGAAGATAGAGGAAAAAGGGGTTAGGGCAATTAACGCCCTCATTTATTCCTTCGATTTAACGATCGTGAATGCCCGCAGGATTCCTCGATAGGATCCCATCCGTTGATCAATACATATCCCTATGTTGCTACTTCGAGATTATAAGAGGGTCATTCCTCTTCATACAGGGTTGTTAGGACTTGCACATTCAAGTCCTTTTTCCAGGTTCTTGGTAAACCTTTCCAAGGAGGAAATCCCTATGAAGAGGTCTACTCTGGGGCATTTCTAGAGACAGATAAGGGGAAACAAATTCCCGAGAATGGACTGGAAGTCCGACTTGGTTCACCTTACGCATAATTAGATTCATTTATCAACATAAGCCATGCGTGGTTTTTCTGTTATAAGCATGTACAACTACTAATACTGATCGAAATACTACACAAACCTTCTTATAATGAAAACATTCACAGCTTAACAGCTTACGAGCATAATTATCAGAATACATATATTTCTAGATGCCAGAGGCGAAACACTTATCAGAAATAACACCAGGTTTAAGAAACTGCTGAGAGGGGTGCTTGTTTCCATCCAATCATAGGCATAGAGACTCCCAACGGATTTACCACTAGCCACCCCCGAGCTGAGACCATGATGCTGTCGAGACTGCGTCTCTAAGTCTATCAGTGACCAGGAGTGAAGGTTGCAATCCTTCCTCTCTGCTATCACTCACTTTGCGTAAAAACTGCCAGAGTTCCCCTTGCATCTGCCCTTTCAATCGTCTCTGCCATATGCCTTATCCTCTCACGAGGTTTCATGTGGCACGATTATCCTCACGCCGATTAGGCCTGACAGCTCTACGGATGGGCGGGTCACCATCCCATCCCTCATCAAGCCATCCGCCTACCAGCCTGCGAGGCATTGAATTTCAGGGCGAGCGGGCCGCTTTTGGTTCTCTGGGCCAGTGGAGTCCAAATACGGTATTTAATTCTCAGTGGAGTTAACGCCGCCTTTTCAGGTGCCTTCCACTGCCATCATGGTCTCTTTTTCTGCACATTCCCTCATCAGCAGTCCTACAATAAATTCAGAATGTTACTTACATTCATTGACCTCTTCATCAAGGTCCATTTACATCACATATTCACATTTATGAGTTTGCCATAGTTCTTGGCCAGTCCAGTTATATTTACAAGTTGGGGGAAACAGGGTGTTACAATTCCCTCCCCCTAAAAAGGAACATCGTCCTCGATGTTCTTATATACTAACATGAATTGCATGTACAGAAGTAAACAAAATCGGATATGCCAGTTTCATGGCATATTCCATCTCCCATGTAGCCTCATCTAGGCCAAAATGTTTCCATTGCACCTTGACCTGTGCATTGGTTTGGTTCTGGAGTCGGGTTTCCTTTCTGTCCAATATGAATTGGGGTTCTGGTAGAAATTCTCCCTCCGGTTCCACCTAGATCACATACCAGTCAATTATATTATTAGCATCATGTACATATTTCTTCAATAATGAAACATGGAAACCATTATGTGCTTTTACTGTGGGAGGAAATGCTAGCCAATAGGCTACAGGTCCCACTCTATCTAGAACCTCAAAGGGTCCACAATACCGGGGTGCCAATTTGGCACAAGCTCCCATTTTCAGGGAGCTCCTTCTGGGCTTAATTCTGAGATATACATGGTCTCCCATTTTGAACTCTCTTGGAGTTCTCTTTTGATCCGCATAGCTTTTATGTTGGCTCTGAGCGGCCTTCAGATTTTGTTTTATCTGAGTCACTTGCTATTCCATTTATTTCAACATATCGGGTCCAATAGAAATCCTATTTATAGGATTACTCTAGCTAACTGGAGTATTACACTGTCTACCATAGAGGACCTCGAAGGGACTCATCTTTAAGGATATTTGGTAGTCGTTGTTGTAGGCAAATTCTATCAATGGCAGGTAGTCTTCCCATTTCCTAGGTTGATGCATCACATGCATCCTTAACATATCTTCTAATATCTGATTTACTCTTTTTGTCTGTCCATCGGTTTGAGGGTGATAGGTAGTACTAAAAAACAATTTGGTCTCTAAACCCGCCATTAGTGATTTCTAGAATTTGGAAGTGAATTTTGTGTCTCTGTCAGATATTATCTCTCTCGGCATGTCGTGCAGTCGGAACACCTCCTTTATAAATACCTGTGCGATATTTGTCGCTTTGCAGGTCGATTTGACGGGGATGAAATGAGCAGACTTGCTCAATTTATCCACCACTACCATAATGGCGTCATTCTGTTTGGTTGAAGTGGGTAATCCAGTGATAAAATCCATGGAGATGGTTTCCCATTTCCATTCTAGGATGGTTAAAGGATGTAATAGTCCTACTGGGTGTCGGTGTTCTACTTTAACCTGTTGACATTCTATGCATTGGGCCAAATATTTAGCTACGTCCTTCTTCAATCCCAACCAATAAAATTGTTTTCGGGTGGCAGTAATCATTTTCTGGTATCCTGGGTGATGAGTGTAGGGTCTTTTATGTAGTTCATCCATGATGAACCTCTTCAAGTTGTCACAATTGGGAATGTACAGTCTATTTCTGTAGGTGAGCAAACCTCCTTCGGTCATCTGATAGCCTTCGTATTTTTCTCCAGCGGGTTCTTGCTGTAGGTACAGGGTCACATTTCGGGTGAAGGAATCTATTTCTTGTGCCTCTTTGGATGTGTCTTGGCATCTGTCTCACAGGTACTCACTGCTGCCAAGTGAATTGTTCTCATGCTTTTGCTAAAGGCATCGGCCACCCTATTCTCCTTCCCTTTAATGTGTTTGACTTCAAGGTCAAATTCGCTAAGGAGGGCCATCCATCTAGCTTGTCTAGCATTGAGCTTGGGTTGATCAAACAAATACCGTAATCCACAGTGATCTGTCATAAGCACAAATTTCCTTCCCGGGAGGTAATGCCTCCACATTTTTAAGTCATGCACTATGGTATCCACTTCTAGATCATGAGTCACATAGTTGACCTCATGTTCATTCAATTTTTTGGATTCATAGCAGATCACCTTTCCTTCCTGCATAAGGACTCCTCCAAGCCCTTCTTTACAAGCATCTGTGCACACAAGTGAGTCAGCTTCTGGGTCAGCCATTTTTAACACAGGTGGATGGGTTAATAGATGTTTCAAGGTTTGAAATCTTTCTTCTCATTGCTGTGTCCACAAAAATTTTGTTCCCTTCTTCTGGAGGGCAGTGATTGGACAACCAATCCTGGAGAAATCTTTTATAAATCTTCTATAGTATCCCGCCAATCCCATAAAGGATCTGATGTCTGAGACATCCTTTGCGGTAGGCCATTCCATGATAGACTTGATCTTGTCAGGATCTACTGCTACCCCTTCCTTGGACAGAACATGTCCCAAGTAGTGTATTTGATTCTGAAAGAAGTCACACTTGTTCAATTTAGCATAAAGTTTATGCTCTCTTAGCACTTGCAGCACAAGTCTAAGATTCTCTTCATGTTCTTCTCTATTCTTAGAGTAGATTAATATGTCATCAATGAATACTAGTACAAATTTATCTAAAAATTTACTGAGTACATTGTTCATTAAGCACATGAAAGTGGCAGGGGCATTGGTTAACCCAAATGGCACTACCACAAACTCATAGTGAGCATACCGTGTCCGGAAAGCAGTTTTATGGATGTCTTCTCCCTTAATTCGGACTTGATGGTATCCCAACCTCAAGTCAATCTTTGAGAAAATAGACACACCTCCCAACTGATCGAATAGATCATCGATCCTGGGCAAGGGGTATTTGTTCTTTATGGTTACTTTATTAAGTTGTCTGTAGTCTATGCACAGTCTAAGGGTGCCATCCTTCTTTTTCACAAACAAGACCGGTGCTCCCCATGGGGACACGCTGGGTCGAATATAACCCTTGTCCATCATTTCTTTCAATTGCAATTTGAGTTCAACTAACTCCGGTGTGCTCATCCGGTAGGGTGTTCTAGACACCGACACCGCTCCTGGTGCGAGTTCTATTGAGAAGTCAATGTCTCTTCTTGGAGGTAGACCCGGTATCTCCTCTGGAAATACATCTCGGTATTCTCTCAGGATAGGGTGATGATCATCGCTTGGATCTGCACCTTCGGTTGTTTTCAACACCTGTATTGCATATAGGGGACATCCCTTTCGGAAATACTTTCTCATTTGTAATGTTGATATTTGTCTCACCGAGACCGGTTTTCGGATCCCTTGAAGGGTTATCCTTTTTCCTTCTTTGCTCACACATTCTAAGGTTTTATAGTAACACTCCAGTTTGGCTTTATGGGCGGCCAGCCAATCCATACCAATCAACAGATCGTATGATCCTAGGGGTAATACATTAAGGGTTGCCTGGGTGGGGAATTCACCCAACATTAATTGGCAGGCTGGTATGGCCTCTACCACCTTTCTTTTGGTGCCAGTGGCTAACTATACCAACCATGGTTTAGTTTGCTTCTGTGGCAGTAGCTTACACTTATCAACAGCTCTAAGGGATATATAACTCAAATTTGAACTAGGGTCAATCAAAACAGACACCAGATGGTTGAAAATCATACCTTCTATTTCCAGCACTGAAGCTTCGTGGTCATCTTGGTTATTATCCAAGGCTGCATAAATCTGCGGCACACTCCTTGCCACATCATTGACTGTGGTAGCTTCCTGCATGTTATAAACTTTTTGACTGTTCTATTGTCGGTGTGGACAGTCTCTCCGGAGATTCTCTCCTCCGCAATCCCAGCATTCCAAAGGTTTCCTCTTTGGGTTATCAGTCTTTACTGGTATAGGTCCAGAAGTTTTATTTCTGTCCACTGAGGGAAAGTTCTGCTGGAGTACACTCCGGGTTGGAAAGTTCATTCTATGGTTCTTGTAGTTTTTCAATCCCAAGGATTTGCTCCCTTTCTTCTAAAATTTTGAAACATTCTTTTGTTTCCAGTCTCCACGAGACTCTACCTAATGTCCATATTGTTCATGACAATATGTTGCCTTTCGTATAGTTTCCTCTAAGGTCTTTGGCTCATTGAATTCGATTCGGTTCCGATACTCCTTGGGTAACCCACTGATGAAGCATTGTGCCTTCGCCTTCTCTACTTTGATGTAGGGTACATATCTAAGTAAGTCAAGAAATTTGTTGACATACTCTTCCATAGTAAGTTGTCCTAGTTTGAGTTCATAAAACTCTTTAGCCTTCTCGTCGAAATACCTTTCCAACAAATACTTCTTCCGGAAGTACTTCTCAAACTGTTTCTAGGACAGGTCCTCCTCGCGGACCCCTTTCATATTCTTAAGGTCTTCCCACCAGATGGAAGCCTTTTCGTTCAGATTGAAAGTGGCCACTCGAGCCTTCAAGTTCTCTGAGAAATCATGGACTCTGAAATATTTCTTCAGTCCAAGTAGCCAAGCCTCAACTTCCTCTCCCTTCTTTATCTCGCCGTTGAAGGAGGGAGGTTTGGCCTTTTTGAATTCCTCAAATTTATGACCCTTGGAAGTCTTTTGCTTCTTCTGTTTCTTTTGAGAATAGGAACTGGTCCTGCTGCTGGAAGAGCCTTCTGAATCACCAGCTTCCTTCTCAGTGGAATCATCTGGCACTCGTCATTTACCTCTGGGGTGGACCTTTCTGGATGTTCTTCTCTCAGTGTGGCCACTGACACGACCACCATTCTGCATCTCAGGTTCATGCTGCATTTGTCACTGTAGGTCGGATAAGCTATGTAGTAGAACTGCATTAATTTTGGTTTGCTTTTCTTGTTCTTTCATCATCCTTTCATTATCGGCCTTGCAGCTTTGCAATTCGACCATGAGACTCCTCACAGTCTCAGCTAGTCCTGGAGGGGTCCCTATTGCTATTCTTTCGTTAGACTCTTGATATATGTTGTGGGAGCCTTCTCCTACCTCTTGGTGAGTCACCATACTCTGGATTTGTAGATTCCCACGGTTGATCGTCCACTTGAGTGAAAAGACAAACGTTGGCTATTAGTCAAGAGTTAAATCCATTTTTATAAATTGCACATAAATTCATAACTTCTTTCACTTGCATACACAGTTGGGTTTTCATTTTCCCAAGTTTTTAATCTTGGACAGGGGAGTTAAGTCAGGGAGTTACTCCTCATAGAAGTGCTTTGAACGCGGTTTATGCACGACTCGTGCATGAGTCCAATCAGTCTGAGTGTTGTAACCATTCTCTGATACCAATTTGTAACAGACCCACTATAACGTAGTACAAATTTTTGTTCTTCGTCAAGGGACAGAATCCCAAATTACCGATGAGGATCCTTTGCACCTTAGCCCTACCAGCTATGCTGCTGGTCTACGTGACCTGCCCTCATATGGCCACAGTCCTAGGCTCCTATCACGATTTCGGTGTTTTCAAATTCGATGTGTGAACATCCCCAATACTCGTGATTCTTCGATTCCGGACGCGCCTTTTTCATGCTAGCCCTGCTGGCTTAGCCCCTGGTCCACGTGACCATCACCCTAGGACCACAACCTTACCCCTTGTCATGGTTTCAGGGTTTGCGATGCCAAAATGCACATGCCTACGGGATTTCCGACTCCTGTGTGGCCCATGCTATACTCCTTCCTGTCGGAGTATCGTGTTTCATGATTCCAACATGTAAGAGTTTCACACCTTCAAAAACTTTGATTCTCCGATCCCCGACTCCTCAGGATCTCCTGACACGCATCCCAAATAATGGGCGGTTCTGATCTCGTCAGAATATCGCACTTCGTGACTTCACAGCTTCTGTTGCCAAGATCACGGCCTTCAACCTATGGAACCCCGATACACGATCCTACGTGTAGATCCGATGGTTCTCCTATGACCCAGATCCAACGGCTACCCTTCTTCTTCGCTCCTCGCGTCTCGCGACTTGGAGTACCAAATGCTTGGAACTTTACCCTGCGAACCTCTGAGTTCACGAGATCCCTGGATCTCTGCCACCTGTCCTCCTCGGATGGATGGCTCTGATCCTCTCGTGGCTTCGCCATTCGTGACTTGGGGCATCCAACCTTTGGACTCCTACCTCGTGAACCTCTAAGTTCACGAGATCCCTGGATCTCTGCCACCTGTCCTCCTCGGATGGATGGCTTCGATCCTCTCGTGGCTTCGCCATTCACGACTTGGGGCATCCAACCTTTGGACTCCTACCTTGTGAACCTCCTAGTTCATGAGATCCCTGGATCTCTGCCACCTGTCCTCCTCGGATGGATGACTCGGATCCTTTTTTCCCCTATTCACGAGGCTTAACCCTCGTCTATCTCCCTATAGATCTAACGACTGTCGGGTTTCCTAGCTAAGATCTAACGATTCAGATTGGTTCCGATACCGCGCCCTTTCCTACTGCTCTTTGGACGTGGAAAAACCAATGGTCTAGATGTTCTCATGGAACTTGGGGGTCTACGATTCAAATTTCCTCGCTATTCACCAAGATAGAGGAAAAAGGGGTTAAGGCAATTAATGCCCTCGTTTATTCCTTCGATTTAACGATCGTGAATCCTGCAGGATTCCCTGATAGGATCCCATCCGTTGATCACTACGTATCCCTACGTTGCTACTTCGGGATTATAAGAGGTTCATTCCTCTTCATACAGGGTTGTTAGGACTTGCACATTCAGGTCCTTTTTCCAGGTTCTTGGTAAACCTTTCCAAGGAGGAAATCCCTATGAAGAGGTCTACTCTGGGGCATTTCTAGAGACAGATAAGGGGAAACAAATTCTCGAGAATGGACTGGAAGTCTGACTTGGCTCACCTTACGCATAATTAGATTCATTTATCAACATAAGCCATGCATGGTTTTTCTGTTATAAGCAAGTACAACTACTGATACTGATCAAAATACCACACAGAACTTCTTATAATGAAAACATTCACAGCTTCACAACTTACTAGCATAATTATCAGAATACATATATTTTTATATGCCAGAGGTGAAACACTTATCATAAATAACACCAGGTTTAAGCAACTACTGAGAGGGGTGCTCGTTTCCACCCAATCGTAGGCGTAGCGACTCCCAGGAGATTTACCACTAGCCACCCCCGAGCTGAGACCACGATGCTGTTGAGACTGTGTCTCTCCATCTGTCAGTGACCAGGAGAAAAGGTTGCAATCCTTCCTCTCTGTTATCACTCACTCTACATAAAAACTACCAGAGTTCCCCTTGCATCTGCCCTTTCAATCATCCTTGCCATACGCCTTATCCTCTCGCGAGGTTACGTGTGGCACGATTATCCTCGCGCCGATCAGGCCTGACAGCTCTATGGATGGGCGATTCACCATCCCATCCTTCATCAAGCCATTCGCCTACCACCCTGGGAGGCATTGAATTTCAACGCCAGCGAGCCGCTTTTGGTTCTCCGGGCCAGTGGAGTCCAAATACGGTATTTAATTCTCAGTGGAGTTAACGCCACCTTTTCAGGTGCCTTCCACTACCATCGTGGTCTCTTTTTCTGCACATCCCCTCATCAGCAGTCCTGCAATAAATTTAGAATGTTACTTACATTCATTGACCTCTTCCTCAAGGTCCATTTACATAACATATTCACATTTATGAGTTTGCCATAGTTCTTGGCCAGTCCAGTTATATTTACAAGTTGGGGAAATAATGTCTTTCTCCCGATGTTCGCCTCTGTGTCTCCAAAGGACGGGGGCTAAATGAAAGCCTTCTTGGTGGTTGTTTTGATTACGGGCACCGACTTTGGAGAAAATTCCAATTGTCTTGCAACTGCTGGGGAGGAACCTTCTCCCATCCCTAGTTCTTGTAGATTTGGTGCTCTTGGAGATTTCCTGGTGGTAGGTTTCTTCAGAGGCACTGTTCCTGTAGCCAAAAACAATCCTTTAGGCCTATGTATAGAGTAACATTGGATAAAACGAAAGAAATGAAGCATAAAACATCCATAGACCGGTACATAACTGTAACACTTGCTAAACCTATTGCTTAATACTCACTGGACCTTGGAAGCCTTCCCCAGATTTCTTGTCTTGCTTAATACTCACTGGACCTTGGAAGCCTTCCCCAGAATAATCTTGTTTACATTGACTCAAAATAATTTAACAGGAAATATCTTACCAATTGTATCAACCAATTTATTTGAGTGATGGGTGAAATTCAAAACAACCTACCGCTGAATCTCTGCAAATAAATTCTATGTGGGTTGATGGTGGAGGAGCGGAGGGTCATGCATTGTTACCACACATTCAAATGGTCCTTTTGATTCATGCACAGGTTAGCAACTAATGAGGGATTTTGGAATTAATTAGTTCTTTAAATGCTTCAGATCCATCATATCTTAGAGCTGAAACATTGCATCACGTCACTTTCTTAGTGGGCGGATCGAGAATCAGCGATATCCTTGTGTATGTTCCTGTTGGCATCCTTCAGAGGGAACCTCTGGTGCCGACTGATTTCGTTGTATGAAGCTAACGTGGAAAATGGGTTCGGGGTGAGACACGAGTCTCAGGAGCTAGTAACAACTTAGGAAAAACTAGATCATATGCCTAACTACTCGAGAAACGACAGGTGGAAAAATAGGATAGGTTTTTTGACCTTACATCTCAGTTGACGTCGGGACTTTCGACATGAAATGTTTGTTAAAATAAACTTGGGATTGCCGAGGTCAAAAGGTGTTTGGGGTGGATGATCAGGGATTAACTTATCAAAGTCTCTAAGGGTTATGTTTTAAAACACTCGCCGATGCCAAAATTTATCATGGATCGGCCTTCATAAATAGTTCCATTGCATAGTTCCCTTGTGAATTATCGTTCTCAAAAACTCCCGATACCGAAAAATGTTTCAGAAGTCATATATTGGCGATATCATTTCTTTCTTCATCAACGCTTACTCTTTTATCCTTTCTCTAATGCCAAAGGGATCGGACATCGACGATAACAACGACGATGCTTGTCATGAAAGAAATCTCTCATCTGCCAACGCCGATGAAGATTGGGACTCTCCAAGTTCTGTTCTTTCAAGCAAATCTTATCACCTCTAATTCTTTCTGATGTCGAAATTCTTAAGTGCATCGGGGGAACATTTTTGACCGCCGATTCTTTAATTTAAATGTTGTTCTTTTTAGCTATGGTTCTTTGCATACAGAGCCAATCTTAGATAGACTTAAACAAAAAACAAAATGATAAGAAAAGACAACATTTTTGTTGGATTACTGAGGGGGGGGGGGTGAGTCAGTGATAGCGTAATTATAATCCTTTTTCTTCAAATGTTATATCAATGTATAATTATTATCCAATAATGAGCAGTAAGAAATAATCAATCACACACATACATAGTACACCAGTGTTTTATGTGGAAATCCAAATCGGGAGAAAACCACAGAATGATTTTTCGTATATGTCTTGAAGAATTGCATTCATTGGAAGCACCAACTTCCTTTGGTTCGTATATGCAACTAGAAGGAGGCTCCAACCCCCTAGTTTCTCAGGCTACAACCTGAGGGAAGCTCCAACTCCCCAATTCTCTGGCTAAAACCAGAAGGAGGGTACAACCCCCAATGTTCTCTGGCTACAACCGGAAGGTGGCTATAGCCACCTATCCTTGCCCCATCCTACCACCCTAAATTATATGTAGAATGATGGAACCACTGTTACACTATCATTGTGAGATATACCACTGTAAACCTGTACCAATAAATCTGAACCATGCATCAACCTATACCTCAACCTGTAATCAGCATGTACCATAAACAAGTGCATCAGCTATGGACCAACCTGTAATCAATTATGTTTCAAATACTCATCAACTATGACTCATCAATATGTACCAACATCATCAACTATACACCTCATGTATGTGCCAACTCATCAACTACTTGTCTCAACCATGTACTCAACATGTACCTCAACAAAAAGCCCTCATCATTTTCATCATACAAATCTGATTTATAGCTCTATAATAGACCTAGTGTATATGATCACATTCCTTCAAACCTTCTTTAACTTTAACAACAGGAGAATAATATTTTCATCAAGCTTTTCTTTAGTCTCACAAGACTAGTTTTGGATTAGTCAACAACCCTGAATTTAAATAATCATAACTTTGCACCCGTAATGAATAAATATCTAAAACTGATATACAATGTTTTTCAATGTGATTTATTCAATTCCTCCTAGTTTCACTACTTGGAACCTCTTAGAAAAGGACTTATAGCAAAAATGACATACCTTGTTGAATTCTGTCTTATTCTAGAGAGTGACCTTGTAGAGCACGCCCCGCATAAAATCTTTGATGAATTGACAGAAAAATGTTACAAAAAATCCTATAGACTATACCCTAACCAAAAAAGTTTGTTTCACTGAATTTGGATATGTTATGAATAAGTTATGATGTTTTTACCCGAAACACCTGATTTTGACTAGTTTCAGAACTGGCCACAAACCCTATTTTCCACGGAGTGTAACTCCCAAAATATAACGACCCACAAGATAAAAAATTTACCACAGATACTTGGATATGTTTTATCACTTTCATATTAATTTCATGGTCTGAATCGTTATAGAAAACAAGTTACAGTGAAAATGGTGAGATGACCTATAAATAACATACCTTAGAAAGAACCATCAAATAAATTTATCCTTCCTTGAATTTCGGCCTTCTTTGCTTCACCTTCACTCAGAATTCTGGTTTAGATATCCTTGGTTACCTCAGACACTTATAAATATTCAATATTCTTAAGTGTGATTCAAATGAGAGAGCCTTGTCTCTTATTTATACTCTCCAAGTAGCTTCCTTAAAAACATCTTCTAGGTCACTTGGCCCACTTTCCTTATTTTAGCGTTGGGTCCACTTCTAATTTCTCCATTAAATTTATTATTGAAATAATTTATTTTGTATTCACTTTGAATTATAATACACTCATCACTTCACTTTATTATTTACCTTTTAAAATCTATTAAACCACTTTGATTACTTTGACCTTTTGGGGCTTCTAGATGACATATGAGGGTCCTCCAACTTTGTAAGGCCATAACTCTCAAACCGTGAGGAGTTATGTGACGTTCTACATACCACAAGAAATAGAATGACATGTAATGTCCATATAGAATAGTATTATCTGAAAATACACCATAACTCATACCGTTACCCATCAAACAAACTTGGGTCCATTACCCAAACCTGGGGTCTCCAACTTCTCATGGCCATAACTCTTGAACCGTGAGGAATTATGTGACGTTCCACATACCACCGGAAATGACATGACAAGCACTATCCATCTAGGATATTTTACTTGAAAAATTCACTTTCCTTCATCTCATTATTCCATAATGAAGCATGGTTTCTCTTACTCCACAAACCGTCTTCCCGTGAGGGCTTTCACCATAAGGGGACCACTTTGGAGTTAATCCATATTTACTTCTTATCAACCATGACAAAACAATAATGAGTCATATTTACATCAAATAATATTGGGTCCATTACCTAAACCTTTGTGCTATGGGGCTTTCTTCAAGGGTTGACATCAATGACAACCGACCTTAATCAACAATCTCCCCCTTTGGCATTGATGGAAACGCTCTGATGCAATATTGAAATCATATCACGCATGCTCCCCCTGGAACCATGCCTTTGTCCTATGCATCTAATAAATATTCTCCCTGTGGAACCATGCCTCTGTCCTTTGCATCTAATAAATCTTCTCCCCCTGGAACCATGCCTCTATCCTCTACATCTAATAATTCTCTCCCCCTTTGTCATCAATGACAAAGGTATCTTTCCATCCAGGGGCTGCTCCCCTAACAAACTGTCCTCTTATGGTGCTTCCTTGTGTACATATAAGACATATAAGATAAGCATTCAAAAATCATTCAAAAATAATTTATTTTTGTACTAGAAATAACTCCAAGTCTTTGGCGAAGATATTCAAAGGCTTCCTGTGAAAGTGGTTTTGTAAATATGTCTTCCACTTGTTCTTTTGTGCCCACATACTCAACTCTGATGTTCTTTTTTGCAACCTATTCCCATAGAAGGTGATACTTGATTGGAATGTGCTTCTTCTTGGAGTGCATCACCGAGTTTTTTGAGATATTGATGGCACTTGTATTATCACAATATATTGGACTAGACTCATCATACTCAACCTGTATATTTGTCAAAGTTTGGTTCATCCAAAGAACCCGTGTACAACATGTTGTTGATGTGGTATACTCTGCCTCAGCTATAGATAGAGATATTGATGATTATTTCTTGCTTAGCCATGATACCAAACACTCACCTAAGTAGAACGCTGCTCCACTGGTGCTTCATCGGTCAAAGACCTAATAATGCCCTAAAGAGCCTCTTTTCACACTACAAAGGAGCTACACAATAACCCAATGCAATGCTATAAAAAGCCATGAAGAAACCTCATTTTCTCAAGGAATTTCATGTAATGTTATGTTGCCTATATTGTTTTAAGGACTCCATCCTTGACAAGATCATTTTGGCACCATTTCATTGAGAAATCCACCTCTACATTGAGTGGGTTTGCAAAGGAGTTCTTTCACCACCATTTTCATTTTTCTTGTTGTAAGGAGAGCAATCTTGTGAGGGTCCAAGAGCCTTCCCTTGGAGGAAGAAGGGACTCATAGTCCCCTTTCTTCTTGGTGCTTTGATTTCATCAATAGATCATCCTAAAAACATTGGTGATATTGGTCTTTTTGTGTTTGTTATTTCTATATCCATATTTTTATGATTTTGGTTTGCATTAGTTTAATTCTTGCTTATAGTTTTGTTTTTCTTTCTCTAACTCTTTCCTCTATAGTTGTCATGCTCAGAAAGACCCAACTGGGCATGTAATCACCTCTTGTTTTCTCACCAAGGTGACGAAAAGGGTGCAAACAAATTGGCGACCATACTGGGGAAAGGTATCAAATTCCTACCTCATTTGGGTTTATTTTGCTCTTCTTTTAGTTTGTTTAACTTGCAGGTGCACAAACCGGCCTAGGCCGACCTGCCAACCATCCAATTCAAGGGAGAATTGAGAGAAATCCATCTAGATTTTCTTTCTCGGCCGTTTGTCACAGGTGCACGGGTATTCCACCTCACAGACGCACATCATGTGTGCATGCGCTTAACTAACAACCATTCTCTACGCGCATGCGCTTTCTGTCTCAACTCTGTTCGTGCACCTGCACTCTATGTGCCTATGTCTGCACTAGGGGCCATGCATTTGAGTAAAATTTCACATTGTAAGTTGTTGGGATGTGGGGAAGGTCTTTTTCCTTCTTAAAAAATATGTCAAGCATGCTCTAAACACTACACCACACTTAGTCCCCTCATCATATAAATGGGTTAGTCAAACGCACATAGGCACCTAGGAGGATAAAAATCAATTTCCCTTATTTTCTTTTTGTCACGTGGATGGCTTGTTTTGATTTACAAAATAGGGTAGTAATCATTTTTAATCACATCTAAGCTTACATTGGGACTAGAAGTTGAACTACCAATCAATTAGTATGCTCTTCTCTCGTGCCTTCAAGCGACCTTGAGAATCAAAAAAGGATTGAGAAACAATTCCATCTCCCTTAAACAAAGTTTAAAACCTTTAGGAGAGGACAAAGGCCCTTCTTGGGACCCCTCTTAGTTTTATTTTTCAAACACATTTTGAAATTGTAACGGGCCCATACATGCCCACATGATACAAAGATAGGATAGTGTTTGAAATTGTGCTTTCTTAGATCAAAACACTAGGAAAGTTTAAAGGTTTGTAACGGGCCCATACATGCCCGCATGTTCAATCTAGGATAGTTTCAAGCTTTTCTAGATTACATCACCATAGGGAGTTAGAGGATAGTAATGGACCCACATGTCCACATGCTAGCTTCCTAGGAATTTTGAATTACGCAAGGTTGTACCAAAGACATCTAGATAATTAGGTAATCAAACTCTTGTAAGGACCAAGCGAAGTCCACATGCAGAAAGGTGACATATAATTAACTAAAAGTCGGCACACTTTCACTCACACACAAAAGTCACTTATCACTCACATAGCTTCTTCTCGAAATGTGGAGGTCTAAGTAAGTTTCCTCTCAAGGGATTCCGAAAATACCCCATCTTTTCTTGACAGAACTATCCACTCCCATTTTTAAACCAACGAGGTTGGTTTGCACCCCCAACCTCACAAAACAATTGCATCTAAAATATTTCTAAAAACTCACTAAGTTTTTCTCCACGGGAGGTGCCAAGAGAAATTTTTTAGTCCAGGTAGGATTTCGGGGATAGGCATCCAAATAACTCCCCGTTATCTGGTTCTCACATTTTCAAAACATAGAGGTTGTCAAATAGGGAACTTAAAATCCTCCAAGTCAAGTGTTCCAATTACCATAAGGCAGGGAGATACCTGTGAAGGGTTGAAGGCTGAGGTCTGGTTGTTCTATGCGTCCCCCCTTGAGGCACCCACCTCTTGGAGGGGATCCAGCCCATGACCCATTTCTTAGGCCGAAAATCTAAATGCTGAACTTTGACTGAGGTACCTAGTGACCAACTTTAGGACATCTACCCAGGTGGCAATTGTGGACTGCAATTGCACCTTGATTGGATTTTGTGTGGCTATTGGGAAATATCGCCATCTCTTTCGGGATATGCCCCCTCTACCCCTCATTATAACCAATTATTTCATCCTTCACTAGTGTCTCTTCCGGTGGCTTCAGACCCCACTATTGAGTACTATTGGAAGGTCTAGTGCTATTTGAGAGGAAGGACATTACGTCTTCTAGGAAACGAGCATTTTCTTTCTTTTTCCCCCACGCGGACAAAACCCACTTACCAACATATATGTTTATTTCTCATTTTATGTATGATGCACATCTGATTATAGTTTGATTTGGATATATATATTGTGTAAACATTCAACGCAAAGGATATTTGTTCCTATATTTCTCTCACCACTTGTTGCACATATTCACACGACTAGTCGGACATCATAGGGGAATCACAGAACCCCCGTCGTTCACGACGCTTGCTCAACCTCCCTCCTATATTAGGGGGAGTATCTAGTCATACCCTCTCATCGGTACCTCCTTCACACACTCCTGTGTGTGCTACTATCTTAGGATCAGCTTTGCTTGGTTCTACATTACTTGGGTCAACTTCCCAAGGTCATCTGTTCACTCGCTCTCCTTTGCACGGAAGCGGGGGACCCTCTTCCTCTCAAGGAAGGAGCACCAACCCACCTAGTCCCCATCAAAGGTTAGGTTCACAACACATTATGGCTAGAGATAACCCTCCCACCCCACTACAGATGCCATATTTGGCCTCTCTCAACATACTGGATCTCACCAAACTCACCAATGATCCTATATTGCATGACGCCACATGGCCTGCAATGCCAACCAAACTTCCTTCAGACATACCAAAGTTTGAAGGGAAGGTAGGGGATGACCCCACCAACCATGTCATGAACTTTCATCTATGGTGTTCTTCCAATAGCATTATGGATGATTCCATCAGACTGCGACTATTTCAACGCACACTCACTGGCCCATTAGCCAAATGGTATGTCGAAGAAAGATCAGGGTCCCATGGGACCTTTGAGTCATTGGCCAAAGCATTCTTGACCTTCTTCCAATTATCCATTCGCCATGACAATGGTCTAGAACTATTGTCTAAATTCAAACAAACCTCAGCCACACACATCACTGACCACATTCATGAGTGGCATAGGCGACGTAGTTTGTGTAAAGAAGAAACCACCAAGCAACAATGTCTCGACTGGTTTCTTAGATCACTTGTCTCTCTCCTTGGAAAGTATGTAGCTTCCACCTTCCCTCAATTCGAAAAGGAAGCCATCAGTAAGGCCCAACTGTATGACCTCATCTATGCACAGTCAGGGTACTTATACATGGTACTTCCTGATCTTCCAAAACCTGTGCCATTTGGCCAAGACAAACCTGGGATGTCTCACTCAGCAGACGGACTAATAGGTGCCACCACACACTATGGTCCACAACCCCAACCACCACCGATGTATGGAACACCTCAATACCCACCAGCCTACGGGGGCACTTCTTATTACCCCCCACCCATTTATCAACAACCATACCCTATTGCTATACCTCCACCCATCAGTGGACCACCACCGGCACCTCCCATACATCCACCTATTCCCACAAACAGTGGTACTCCTTCAACACCAGCTTATAGTACTAGTGAAAGCACTACGCCTTCCTATGTACCTTATGGATTGGTACCACCACAAAATCCATACTTCTCATTTCCTGGTCCCCCACAACCCATGGCTCCCCCACACCCACATGCGGGGGTAAATTTTGTTCAACCTTCTGCTACTCAACAATACCAAAATTTCAAACAGTTGAATATAGCCAACCCAACTCATCCATCGAACAATGCCACAAAGAAAGGACGGAACAGGAATAACAACAACCCTGGTCAAGGCAGGAATCAACCCCCACAGCACCAACCCACTGGGGGCAACCAGAACCAAGGGAACCAAAACTCCCAAGGGGGAAATAATAACAAATGCCAAGGGAGAAACAATGTTAAAACCATCTTCCCTTGTGCCCTTTGTGGTGAATTCGGTCATTACACTCACCATTTCCCCCAGATCGCTGATTTCACATGATTAAAAGATTCTTGTAGTCTTGCCCATTCTCCTGCACAAACTACCCCTCAGCCAGCACCACAACAATACGTGCAACAACCCCCTCCCGCCGTGCTACAAAATCCTATTCCACATCAAGGTGTGATAAACACCCAACAGGACACATAGCATCCCCCACCTAAGGTGGGACAGTACCACAACCCCAACAACCCAGCAGAGTGTACAATCCTCCTCACCAGTGAGGAAGAAATTCTGCTGCAAACGCGTAATCGTTAGTATCATACACCTGCTGAGTCTACTCCCATCTCTCCAAACCCTACACCGACGGGACCCCCGTTGGTGATCCCTCTCCCTTCCGCCGAACCACCATTATGCATCCATTGCATCCCTTTGCGCAGGAATGTCCACAACCCACAAGCTAGGGAAGCTCATAACTATAGCTTGGTAGACGACTTAGCACAATCCCCGGCTGCCATGTCAGTCTTGGAAGTCCTCCAGACTTGTCCTATGCAGCGGAAATCTCTACTTTCCGCCTTAGGGGCAGTCGACCCTGCAGATACTCAACTCATCACCTTTGATCTTGACAGCGGAGAACCTTGTCTTCCCACCTTGATCTCTTTTCAAATACTAGTGAAAATACGGAACATCACAGTTCATCGGTGTATCATCGATGAAGGTGCCTCTACGTGCATCATGTCCAAAACAGTATGGCAGAAACTTGGTTCCCCAGAACTCATACCCTCTACCATCACATAACGAGCTTATGACGGACAACCATCCTCTCCTAAAGGGCTCTTCCATAATGTCCCCATTGAACTCGAGGGCAAGACTATTCTCATTGATATCGAAGTTATCGATGCCCCGCTTGATTATAATATCATGTTCGGTCGTAGCTACATGTACACTATGAAGGCAGTGGCATCTTTTGTCTTTCGGACCATGATGTTTCCCCACAATGGGAAGATCATGACCATCGACCAAGTCTCACATTATGATCCTAACCCATATGCCAACCTCGACAACATTCTTCCTCTCATCCACACCAACCAAGACGCATATCCACTCGTAGAGATGGGTCCTGGGATTTTCAAAGATCCATCCTTGTTAGGGACATACCATGGAGCACCACCACTCCTTCTCCCTGCTAATCAAGTATGTGTCATCTCATCTAACGGAACTCACACGAAGGATGCTCTTCCTCTTCAGGAGGCTTCAATCATTCCTGACATCTCAATAGTCACAGAATCACTCCCGCTGGAACCTCCTGCGCACTCATCGACCTCAACAGTCCACGAATCCACATCCCCTCAAGGGAATAATCCCGTCTGGGAGACACTCCCCCAACCCCTCACCCAAATTCCCTTCTTTTACCCTCCCCCAGGTATTGAAGCTTTTCAAGTAGCCTCTACGCTCACACTACCTAATATGGTGTTAGAAATCCCAGTTTGGTATTTACACCCACCAGAGATGGTCCCTCGACCATCCCTTCCCCCATAGGAAGGACTTCCCATGACGATTCTCGTCCTCACCCCCACTACCCCCCCACTCACTAACCTCCCGGCTATAGCTGGGGGCAGGAGAAAGAAGAAAGATCCCACCACTCCACTTTCTCCATGCATAACACCACCTTGCGCACTATGTGAGAAAGAGGGCCACCAAACCAACAATTTTCCATCCCTACCTGAATTACGGAATTTGATACCCCTCAATCAAACTCCCACAACACCCGCCACTACTGCTAGTCCCCCCCCTAACTCCAACCCTTCCAGTAGTAAAGGGTTGAGGACTAAATACGCTTGTGCTATATGTTCAGAGTATGGCCATTACACCCATCATTGCCCAGCACTGCCATGCTTTCGGTAGACTTTGGTCGTTGTGTGCCAAAACTTCCAGAACAACACACGCCCTGCTACGTCCTCGTCAAAAATCACTGACATTCGCTATGTCACCACTTCAGTCAATGAACATATGAGATGCCCTTGCTCTCTCTGCGATTCATTAGCTCATTTTAGATACTTGTGTCCTATGATCCTTGCATACAGGCAACGTCAATTGGCCCTACTTCACCAACCCGCAGAGGCGGTAATTGACATTACTTCATCACTCGAGGATCTTCATGTCATTTCTCCTGACCCCGAGGCACTCCCAACGCCTCCATGGTTCTTAAATGACATATCTGAGGATTTACCCCACAACCCCCCCAACTCTCCTGCTCATTCCCCTACAGACACTCTCCACCCAACCACCACGGGTACCCCTCAGTACTTCAATATATGGTTCATGTCGAGTGAACCCTCACCATCTCTTGGCCTTGCTCCCTCTGCTTCTCCATCAGGGGGCAACCACACTGTCACTGAGATCACTCCTCACTACCCCTTGTATTCCCGGCGTTTCCAATGCGACGAGGAAATACTTGAAGAGCTAAACCGCCCAGACTCTCCCTGGGATGCGCTACATCACCATGCACTCTTCTCTCCAAAGGAAGCCCTCATGCCTCCTAACCAAAACCCCATTTACACAATCGAAACCAAAGATTTTATCCCATCCGGGCCTATTAATTGGTTCAACAATCCCATTCCTACCCCTGATGCGTTTAAATAAGGTAATATGGCCAACATTTCTCCCACCATCAAAATCGACATTTCCCTTAAAAATGGCATCGTCGAAGAAATTACCATTGGAGCTGCTTGCACTCCTCAGGAAATCGCTGCATACAAAGCCCTCTTCTAGGAATATAGGGATATTTTCGCCTGGTCATACACAGAAATGCCTGGCCTCGATCCCTCTATTGTCGACCATCACATCGACACCTGGCCCGACATCACACCAATTCGCCAGAAACAGTGACCGCTACACCCATCCAAAGTTGTGGCTATCAAAGCCGAAATAAAAAAATTACGTATGGCTGGGTTTATTTATCCCATCGATTACACTTTGTGGGTTTCCAACCCTGTACCCATTGACAAAAAACAGGGCACTATCCGCGTTTGCACTGAATTTCACGATCTCAATAACGCATGTCCTAAAGACAACTTTCCAACGCCTTTCATTGATCAAATTATCGACGACTGTGCTGGCCATGAGGCTCTCTCCTTTATGGATGGATTCTCTAGCTATAACCAAATTCAAATCCACGCAGCCGATCAATATAAAACTGCATTCACTACCCCATGGGGTACCTTTGCATATCGTGTCATGTGTTTCGGCTTGAAGAATGCCGACGCAACTTTCCAGCGGGCAATGACATACATCTTCCACGATCTGGCTAAAATCATCCTCGCCTACTTGGACGACCTCACAGCTCGATCCAAGAAACGCACCCAGCATCTCGATGATTTACGAATCATCTTTCAACGGTGTCGTCAGTACAACATCCACTTGAATCCCCTCAAGTGTGTGTTCTGTGTCACCGCCAAGCGCCTCCTTGGTTTTATTCTTTCCCAAAGCGGTATTACCATGGACCCCCTCAAATTCAAAGCTCTTACCGAAATTCCACCTCCCCGAAATTTACAACAACTTCATAGTCTACAGGGCAAAGCTAACTTTCTTAGACGCTTTGTTCCTGATTATGCCATACGCGCACACGGTTTCCTTCAATTACTACGTCATGACATCCCTTTTCACTGGGACAACTATTCCCAACAGTCATTTGATGATCTTAAAGCAGCACTTTCAAATGCACCTTTAATTAGTGCACCTGACTATAATCCCGACTACATCCTCACTGTATCAGCATCATCTGTATCAGTAGCCGGCGTCCTCATCCAGCTCGGAGATGAAAATCATGAACATGTCATTTACTATGTTAGTAAGAACCTCTCAGGACCACCCTTGAAGTATAAACATGAAGAGAAACTTGCTCTTGCAGTTGTCCTTGCAGTCTAGAAACTGCACCATTACATTCTTCTTCGCACCACAAAGGTTGTCGCAGATTCCAACCCTATGCGGTACTTTCTTAGCCATCGACAAGTTAATGAAAAATTCACTCGATGGATCGTTATCCTTCAGGAGTACGATCTCGAGTTCTCAACACCTAAGAGTAAGAAGGCCCTCATTCTTGCCGAACTTGTCACGGCCCTCCCATCGGACACCACCAGTGCCCCCATTAACAGCGACTTTCCTGACGAACATCTATTTTACATCACTTCGGATCATCCTTGGTATGTTGACCCTCTTGTCTACCTACAAACTCAAAATTTTGGTAACCACCCTTCACGACATGATCGTCGATGTATTCACCATCAGGCCCCCCGCTATCTCCTCATCGGAGACATCCTATACCGACAGGGCGTCGACACCATTCTTCGTCGATGCCTGACCATCGACGAGGCCGACAGAGTCTTAAACGACTGCCACAACGGCGCATGTGGGGGACATATTTCGGGTATATCCACGGCTCAAAAGATTATCCGAGCCGGTTGCTTTTGGCCTACCTTGTTTCATGATTGCATTCATGCCGTGAAATGATGTGAGCAATGTCAGCTCTACGCCAACAAAGCCCGAGCCCCCCCCCCCGCTCTCCTCCACCCTGCCATTACAGCCGACCCTTTTTGCAAATGGGGCATCGACTTTATGACTTGTAATCCCCCCTCCAACAATGGTCATAAATACATTGTTGTCGCCGTTGATTACTTCACCAAATGGGTCGAAGCTATGCCCACTTTCAACAATACCACTGACACAATAGTGCGTCTTTTCTTTAACCACGTCATATCCCATTTTGGGGTACCACTCCAACTCGTTTCCGACCATGGGAAACACTTCGAGAATGAGATCTTTGTCAAACTCTCCTCTCGGTTAGGCTTCTCTCACGAGTTTGCCTCACCATATTACCCTCAGTCAAACGAACAGGTCGAAGCAGTGAAAAAAGTCCTCAAGACCATGTTACAATGCACGGTTAATGCAAGATACCAGATATATAAAATATGCAGAACAGAAACGAAATGCTAGAAATGACAGAATAACAGTAAAATATCCAGCATAATCTTCACAATACACAGAAATGATATACGAAATAGCAACAGAAATAGCACTTTGAAT
>ML782723.1:289132-304508 GCA_009831015.1 Picea engelmannii
CTCTGTGGCTTAAAGACGCCGGAATACATCTCTACCCTGAAAAAAAAATACCCACAATTTCTGCCAAGGAAAGTGCTCTGATACCACTTGCAAGATACCAGATATATAAAATATGCAGAACAAAAACGAAATGCTAGAAATGATAGAATAACAGTAAAATATCTAGCATAATCTTCACAATACATAGAAATGATATACGAAATAGCAACAGAAATAGCACTTTGAATCAGATAGCAATGTTCACAGGCCTCTTCGAGGGGGCAACCTCCAGTCGAGCAGCACTCTATTACAATAATATCCAAGCTAGGGTTCTCATACCCTTGACTCCTATTTATACTAAAAAGAAGCATCTAGAGGAAGATCCTTCTAGAAGCGGAAGCTTCTATTAGGTCTTCTTACATCTGCCTAATTCTATTTTATTGAAAGGTCTTATTAATATTGACCTTTATTACATCCGAATACATTGATCTACCTATGTGCGGGTTAGGACCTTAACAGTTAATAAACATAGAACCAATTGGAATCATATGTTATTTTCCATGCTATGGGATTATCGAACGGCGGTGAAAACCGCTACTGGTTTCACACCATTCCATTTAGTCCATGGGGTCGAGGCAACTCTTCCCATTGAGTGAAAAATTCCCACCTTACGCACCGCAATTGAGCTATTACCTGACACTGCTCCAATGGAGCAGTGCTTGCTAAACTTGGAGTCTCTGGATGAAGATTGTCGATCTTCCTTACAGAACAACGAGGCAGCTAAAAAACAATCCAAGGCTACCTTTGATCACCATGTCAACCTTCGATCATTCGGTGAAGGCGACCTCATCCTGGCTTATGATATCGCTCATGATACCTTTGGCCTTGGCAAGTTCGAATCACTTTTGCATGGCCTTTACATCATCCAACATTGCCTCACCAAAGGTGCATACATCTTGGCCTCCCCTGAAGGCCTCTCTCCCAAGGAACCCGTCAATGGGTTATATCTCAAGAAATTTTATGCTTAAACGTAGTCATTCTACTTTAGGTTATTTCTTTTTTTAGCATTTTTTAATCTTTTTCTCCTCCCCTCTTGTCTAAACTATCCTTTATGCTATTGACATATGCTTCCTCCACCAGCCTACCACATTGGTTATGCCAACGGCACCAGTCGTTGAACACAAAATATCGCTTCGGCTGCTTGGGCTCTCTACACCCCCTCACATGAGATGCTACATTCAAGCGGCATATGTTTGGGGCTAGCAACCAACAACCAAAATGAATACACTGCTATCATTGGCCCCCTGGCCGACGCCCAGCATCATCATATTCGTCACCTTAGCGTCTTCCTCAACTCTCAACTAGTCGTTCTCCAGCTCAACAATGTATACCGTGTACGCGATCCGTGCCTCTTTCACAAATACCTGCAAGTTAGACTGTTATCTCGACATTTTTATTCCATTACATTTACACATGTTCCAAGACAATTGAATCAAACAACAGATCAAATAGCTAACATGGTGTTAGATTGGCATATATCACATCAAGCTACACATACATAAACATCTCACAAATCCTATCACAGCATATATATAGAATAGACATCATAAAAACATTAAACAAAAACATGTAGGCAACATCAAGATCTCTAAATATGTATACTCATATATATATAAATCCCATCATGCCATCTGAATGTTTACATACAAAAAATACATGTATCCGCAGGCCAATGCAGCACCTCGGTACAAAAATGGGCTCACCAGCCTATAAACAACAAAAATGTACATCATACACCACTCATGGGGCCTCTATCGCCCCACCACCTACTCCTCCCTTAGGAGGAGGTGGTGACCCACCACCACCTTCCCCAGGCGGTGGTGGAGGACCACCCACAGGACCCTTCTGCCCCTGTGGTAGGCATCCACTCGTCATCGCAGCAAGCACTTTTGCTCGCCGCACTATGGCTCGCCATGGTGGCAGTACCCCTACACACTGCTCCAGGAAACTCTCATCCTGGATATGCGTCCACATGCCCTCAGGTACATCCTACAAAACCATCTCCAAACGACGGCGTATGTCCTCATAATCCACTCTGTCCACCGCCGGAGGAGCATGTGATGGCCCCACACCAGGGTCATCGAACCAACGCCTCCTCGCTGCCCTCTCGAGCTCAGCAGGTCACCCCGTGGCATCCTCCCACTGACGTCTCTCTCCCTACGGTCGTCTCTCCGGCTCTCGACGAGCCGACGCTCTCTGCATCTCCACCTCACACCCACGAGGTGCCACATATGCACATGCACAAAACAACAACAATAGATAATATCATCATCTATATCATATACATATGGACTAATATCTGAAAAAATTACCTAAACCAAAAACATACACAATACTAAAACATACCTCGATGGTCAAAAACCTCCCCTGGAGGCAGCACCATGTCCAGGTCACCCCGGAAATCAACCCCAGCATAGGGGTACCGAAGTACTACCTGCGACATCTGTCGCCATATCTGTGTCGCCTCTACCAAAAAGAAGTGGCCACCTTCACCACCACCATGATGAAGCAAAACTGTCGACCACCGCCTAAACCGCAGCTCACACGCCCCCGACACCTCAAGTAAAACCCTTGGGCGCAACATCGGCACCCTCTCTAAGAACCATGCCACCAGGATAGACCCAAATGCAAACTCTCCTGCACCTGTGGACCGACAATGGTCCAACTGCGCTATCATCCATGCATGCAGCGTCAACCCCCACGTGAACTACTTGCCGACCACCACCCTCTCCAGCACCAACAGCTGGCCACCACTAATCCGTTGGGTCGCAAGTGACCCATATATCCGCACAATCATTGTCATTATACAATGATGTGCTAGGGAGTCTATAGAACTGATGCTCACCACAGTCCCAGACATAAAGTCTCGACCTGAGTAGTATCACTGGCCAATCATAGCAAGGGTTGTATCCCTAGGCAGCACAGGCTCTGTCGGTAGGGGCATTCCCCGAAAGGGGAGCCCAGTCAGAAAATATACATCCTTCATCGCAGTGAAGGGGATCTGCTCTCCTCACACGAGGAATTAGTGCAACTTCGGACTCCACATCTAGAGCAGGAACTATAGTAAATACTTCTGTTCCCGTACCAACGGGCACTCAAAGAACTTTACCAACCCACAGGTTGCCAAAGTCGCACGTACTCCGGGCCCCTCAATGGCCACAGCATCCCGCAGCTGGGCCTAGTCTTGCTCTCACCACCGCACTGGCATTGTCCCCACTGTCCACCTATAGCCAACACCGAGTCCTATATCAGCTCAAGCAACTATCAACAACCTCAAAAAGACTCGTTTTTTACCCTTCAACCTTGCCTCCTAGGCGCGGTTTTTGTTACCCACAGGCGCGCACACATGCATGCCTGTTCATTACACAGGCGCGCATATATGCGTGCCTATACACTGAACAGGTGCGCATCAGTGCACACCTGTTTTCTTCACAGGCGCGCTCTTTCATGTGCCTGTTCACCATACAGGCGCACACTGATGCGCACCTATCTAACCCACAGACGCGCACAAATGCATGCCTATTCAACTCATAGGCGCACCCCTGTGTGTGCCTTAAATTCTCCTTTGTGCGCACACATGCATGTATATTCGGTGTACAGGCGTGCAGGTATGCGCACCTCTCACCGAGTTTCCCGCACATGTGGGGCCCACACCCCCTAAATACCCCTATACGGCCCTCCATACAGCCTCTGCCCAAAAATTGAAAACCTATTTCTATGTAGGATGATCAGACCACTAACCTGATACTCGCAAATTGTCAATCGGATGCCTCATCCTCCCCGAATCTCCAAATCTCCTCTGAAAACTGCTCGTCTAGTCACTGTTGCAGTAGGTACAAATGAGGTGGCAATGTGGGCCCTACAGCTATATATAGGCCTTTTTCCAAACTTCCACTCACCATTCCGGGAGCCCAAGGTGTCCATTTTCCAAACTGTCTTCAGCCACAGGATCAACATCCCGTCACCTACATCACAACAGTCCCTGGGTCACTTTTTATCCTGAGCCCCCGAGGCACCTTTTTTTCATACCATGGTTAGGTACGCGAGCGCATAGTCACCTTTATCAAATACATGCTCATTTCTTTGATTCTCTTCAGATATGGTTCACTTTGGGTATTTGGTTTTTCTGTGTGCAGGTACTTGCTCATCATACATTGGCATCATCCCTTCAGGTATATACTCAGCACTGGCATGTAGTCTCTCCCGATGTATTGCATTTACATTTCCAGTCACACCCTCTGATATTGACCTTTAGGATCCTCATTCCTGGCTCTGTAGTACCCACGCCTCCATTTGCATCTTCGGTACTATTACCCAGTAGCATTCTTACCCACATGAGTTGTCCCATTCATAGCACCTTTTGCCAGTTTTTGACACTCATGTTGTTTTTCATTACCCTTTAGGGATGGGAGTCCTGCTAGTCTTTCATCATGACGTGAATCAGCCACATATTCCTTCTCCTCATTTTGCTATCTTTCCCACACGGACTCCCAGATTATCTCTTGATGGTTCTATTTTTTACCTACACCTCTGCAGTATCATGAACCCTCCATTTCATCCACAATCAGTTTGCCCATCTGTGAACCTACCCTCATTTCACCTACCTCATACAGAAACTCACCAATGGGGCCCCCACCCTTCATCAATCTTCCAAGCACACTATGCCCTACGTGGGCCACCCATATCACACTGGGGCACCCGTTTCTATATTTGTACATTTCTCCCCAAATTATTCATTATTTATTGTACAAACGCCTTTATTTCTAGTCATTACATTTTATTTTTTCTTGTTGTCACCGTTGGCGACTTGCTTCATTTTGGCCACACACAACCCATGTCACCCTTGGTTGGAGTTTTACTTATCATCTACCCTCGTCGGCATCATCCATATCTTCATAGTACTCCACATGTCACTTACCTCTACCCTCTGAATGTGTTCACCTTGTCCCGCCTCTGGCACAATTTATCACCGGTCTTGTCGTCCCCCTGACACTCGACCTTGTCACACGGTTGCGGCCACTCTTTATATCATACATCCTTCAACCAAGGGTAGTCTTGAGTCTTCCCACTTTTCGACTTCGTCCATGTACCTCTGCCACTTCCTCACCTCAGTAGATTCCACGAAGCCCTTTGCTTCTGGGAGTCGCGTTCCCCTTTTGTCGACATCAGTACAGTCTTCCATAAGGGCGACAGTATCTTGATTCTCATTCTCCATTTAATGAGAGTTATCGGATGACATAGGGGGAAACACCATTGCTCCCTGCTGTCGTTGGCCCCCATAACATTCAACGCCAACACTTTCTCATGTTACGGTGGGTCTTACTTTGTGACTATTGCAGTTATTTCTATCATTTTCCGAAGACCTCTGAACTTGGTAGGGCCATCCATGCTTGCATCATCGCCGATACTTAGTACCGTGATCATGGCCTATTATTCAGAGTATGTTCCTTTGCAGAATTGTCTTCTGCCTTTATCATCACTGCCCCCGAGGGCGCTGCAGTTGTCTACACCAACACTTAAGTCATCTTTTTTCAAAGTTACATAACATGACCATGGGGCATGCCCACCTCGTTTGTACACAGTTTTCTATTTTGCGCACCTCATAGAAGGTCAGGTCCTACTGGTTCCTTTTTTCTCCAAAGGCTTGCTCTGAACGATCCCACAATTTCTCTATCTTACAACAACATTCTCAGTAGAAGAAACATTGATGGATTTCGGCTATACGTATGCTCCTAACCTCATCCATTAGGGGGCATTTGTTATAACTGAAATTTCATCCGCACATGGCAACAAGAACTCAACATCGTCAAACAGTAATGAAGTCATTCATGGCACTGAATTAATTTCACAGCAATCCAAAAAGGTCAAAAACTATACAAACTAGTGCAAAAATTGAAGAGCGCTTTACAGAAGTTGGGCGCACGTGCACATGCGTGGAACATGAACGTATAATGCGCGCATACGTGCACGATGCACGGTTGTTGGTGGAAAAAGCCACGCACCTGCTAAACGACGCATTTATTGAAATGGTCGGCCTCCCAACCACTTATGGATCAGCTCCCAAGCTGATTTGACCCTCAAATCTGAGCTAAATCTGAATGGTAGGCTGGTCAAAGACCTAATAATGCCCTAAAGAGCCTCTTTTCACACTACAAAGGAGTTACACAATAACCCAATGCAATGTTATAAAAAGCCATGAAGAAACCTCATTTTCTCAAGGAATTTCATGTAATGTTATGTTGCCTATATTGTTTTAAGGACTCCATCCTTGACAATATCATTTTGGCACCATTTCATTGAGAAATCCACCTCTACATTGAGTGGGTTTGCAAAGGAGTTATTTCATCACCATTTTCATTTTTCTTGTTGTAAGGAGAGCAAACTTGTGAGGGTCCAAGAGCCTTCCCTTGGAGGAAGAAAGGACTCATAGTCCCCTTTCTTCTTGGTTCTTTGATTTCATCAATAGATCATCCTAAAAACATTGGTGATATTGGTCTTTTTGTGTTTGTTATTTCTATATCCATATGTTTATGATTCTGGTTTGCATTAGTTTAATTCTTGCTTATAGTTTTGTTTTTCTTTCTCTAACTCTTTCCTCTACAACTGTCATGCTCAGCAAGACCCAACTGGGCATGTAAGCACCTCTTATTTGCTCACCAAGGTGACGAAAAGGGTGCAAACAATCACTACCAAAAATAATATCATCAATATAAACTTCAATTAATAAAATATTACCTTGACTTACCTTGATGTAGAGGTTGATGTCTGCACTTCCTTTTCCAAACCTTACCTGCTGCAGATACTTATCCAGTCTGGAGTACCATGCTCTAGGAGCCTGTTTTAGACCATACAATGCCTTCTTTAATTTATACACATAGCCTGTGTTCTCTGACAACTGAAATCTTTCTGGTTGTTCAATGTAGACTTCTTCTTCAAGTTCCCCATTCAGAAAAGATGATTTTACATCCATTTGATATACTTTAACATTTTTGGAGCATTCATAAGCTAAAAGTAAACAGATTGCTTTCATTCTGGCAACTGGGGAAAATGTCTCTTCAAAGTCGATTCCTTCAATCTGTGCATATCCTTTACATACCAATCTAGCTTTGTTCCTTGTAACCTGTCCATCTTCATGGAATTTATTCCTGAAAACCCATTTTGTGTCGATCACATTTTTATTCTTTGGTCTTGGAACCAATTCTTAAGTGTCATTTTTCTCTATTTGATCCAATTCTTCATCCATGACCTTATTCAAAAATTCATCCTTGTTGGATTCTTCAAAATGGTTTGGTTCAATTGTAGATAAGAGTGCTAGGTGTGTTTATTCTGGTGAACGGATTTTTCGTCTACTCTCAACTCTTGCATCTTTGTTTCCAATAATCTGATCTGAAGGATGATTCTTCTGTATTCGTTTGCTAGGTGTCTTTGGATATACTTGTTGAACTTTCTCTTCTACTTCTATTGGATTCTCTTCATCTTCATCTTCCTCTTCTTCTTCTTCAAAAATTTGTTTCATTGATTTGTTTTCTTCTTCCTTTGACTCTGGTCTACTTGTTTCATCAATTGTTACGTTGATTCTTTCCACAATTTTTTTTAATCTTAGATTGTAACACTTGTATGCTTTCCTTGTACTTAAGTAACCAACAAGTATTCCTTTGTCCACACGAGAGTCAAACTTTCCCATTCTTCCATCTTATCTTTTGATGTAGCATTTTCTTCCAAAAACTCTAAAGTGCTTCACATTTGTTGGTCTTCCTTTCCATAGCTCGTAGGGAGTTTTATCAATGTTGTTTCTGAGCATTACTCTGTTTTGAATGTGAACTGTTGTATGCATTGTCTGTGTCCAAAAAATATATGTCATCTTTGAATCCATTATCATTGTTCGAGCCATTTCTTGTGCTGTCTTGTTTTTTCTTTCAACAACTCCATTCTATTGAGGTGTCCTAGCGATGAATAATTGACTTTTTATTCCATGATTTTTGCAGTAGTCCATAAATTCCTTTGACTTGAATTCTCCTCCATTATCTGATCTTAAACATTTGATTCTTGAATCCATCTCATTTTCAACCATTTCATTGTAGATGTTGAAATTTTCAAAAGATTATGATTTGTTCTTGAGAAATCAGACTGCAGTCATTCTTGTATAATCATCAACTAATAACATAAAGTATCTCTCACCTTTTAAGCCTTTTGTTATAGTTGGTCCAACTAGATCAGTATGCACAATTTCTAGTGGTTTCACTGTTGAATATTCCTTTGATTTGAACCTGGTCTTTGTTTTCTTTCCTTGTTGGCAATGCTTGCATAAAGTGTTGGTTGGTTTCATGATCTGGGGCATTTATCTGACTGATTCTCTTTTGCTTACTTTTGCAAGGTTATCAACATGCGTGTGACCCATTCTTCTATGCCATAGCCAACTTGTATCTTCCTTTCCTAGACAACACTTTTCATTTTCAATTTTGCTTAACACATATATGATGCTTGAAGTTCTTGCAGCTGTAGCGACCAATTTCTCTGAACCTTCTTTTCTTATATCACACTTTTGTGAATCAAAAGTAACTTTATGACCTTGTTCACACCTTTGACTCACACTTAAAAGATTATGTTTCATATATTCTACTAGTAGAATTTTTTTTTCCTTTTCATTCTTGTTCCCAATTCAGATTGTGACTTTTCCAATGATTTTGGATGAATCATCATTTCCAAAGGAGAATGATCCATCTCTTTTCTTTCATAATGTAAGAAAATTATCTCTATCACTTGTCATGTGTTTTGAACATCCACTGTCAACATACCAACCATGTTTCTTCTGTTTAGCTTGTAGAGCGACTGTGCATTCTTCATTGTTATACTAATCTTGCTTTCTTATCCATGTCATTTTCTAAGGTTCTTGTTTTTTACTCTGTTGAGGTTCTTTAGGAGGGACTATCATTCTGCAATTTTTGGCCATGTTTCCAAAATTGTTACATTTTTAACATTCCTTTCAGTGCTCAAAGATTCAAACCTATTGTAACTTCTTCTCTGTGTCTGAATATGTCTTATTGAATAACCCCTTTGTGTATGGCTCTCAAAGTAGTTATTGTTCCTGTTGTTAGCTCTGTAATTTACAAATTTATGTCCAAAATTATTACATGCATAACATAAGCCAAAAAATATAGTTCGATACCTGGTAGTTGAAGATCTTATGAAATGAGGTGCTCTTATGAATCCTTCTTATTCTTGAGGCCTGTCTATCTGTTATTGATTCTAAAATCTGAATATTCTCAATGGAGGAGTGTCCCTGTAATCTTCCTTGTATATCTTTTTATCCCCTTTGATTGTTTCTACATAACTTTTTGGATTTGTTTCTTGCTCTACTGTTTTGGAGCTTGATCCATTTCCTGTCTGATTATACCCAAGTCCGAACTTGTCAAGATAATATTTTTGACTAATGATAATGTCATCCAGAACTTGTGAGCTATTCTACATATTTTTCTTTTGAATATCCTTTCTTAGTGTGACAGTATTTTCTTCCAGGTTTCCAATGATCATGTCCTTTCCTTCTAGCTATTCTTTGAGTGCTTCTTCAATTCTTTTATCTTCTTCTATTTGAACCTTCAGTTTTGTGATTATTTGTTCTAGTTCTTGAGTGTCTTTTTTCTTATCTAGTTCTGCTTGTAGTTTCTTGTTTTTCTTCTTTTCTCTTCTGATAACTTCTATGGAACTCATTAATTCTTCTCAGAAGTCAACTTCTGTCTCTTCAATTTCTTCTTCATATGCTTCTTCATATTCTTCTTCAGAGTCTTCTAATACCATGAATAGAACTCTCCCTGTTTCACTGTCACTGATTTCATCTTCATCTGATGATGAGATGTCTTCTTTGGTGAATTTTTTTTTCTTGAAAACTTTCTTTGTAGTTCTTTTACCTTTATATGTTTGTTTTCCTTCTGAGTAACCTTCATAATTTCTCTTTTTCTTATGATGACATTTGTTAGTAAAATGACCAATACCATCACAATTAAAACAAATTAAAGGAATCTTACCTCTGTACCTATCGTTGGTTTCCTTGTTTATTCTTTGGACGAATTTGGCCACTTCTTCATCATCTTCCGAGACGTTGTTGTTGCTGCTATATTCTTCTTGTTCCTTTTTCTTTTTCTTTGATCTTTTGGATTCTTTGAAGGCTACTTCTCTTACATATGGATTTTCCTGTTCAGTTCTCATCTCATATGTTATGAAGATTCCATGCAGTTCGTCCATGCTTATTGAGTTTAGATCCAATCTTTCTTCTAGTGTTGATATCTTAGGGTTGAATCTCATAGGAAGAGATCTTAGTACCTTTTGAACAATTACATATTCTTCGATTTCTTGTCCCAATCCTATGATTGCATTCATTGTTTCATTGACTCATAAGAAGTAGGATGCGATATCTTCATCTTCCTTCATTTTTAGTTATTTGAACTGACCTCTGTAAGTTTGAATCTTTGTTGCTTTGACTTTTGAATCTCCTTCATAAATATTTCGAATCTTGTCCCAAATATCTTTAGCAGATTTACAATGTGCAACTTTGGTGAATATTGTATCACTGATACCATTCAAATGTGCATTTATGGCTTTGGAATTATTCTCATTGAGTTTCACTGCTTTGTCATTTGTTGGTGGAACTGCTGGTGCTGTGTATCACTTTATAATTGATTGCCAAACTTGAAATCCTTGTGCCTGTATATATGTCTCCATCCTTATGCTCCAAAAAGAATACTTTTGTCAATCAAACTGTGGTATTTCATTTTTATATGAGTTGGTACTCTCCGTGATCTACCTTTCAGTGGTTAAATTGATTTTTGAAGAAACCTTCTCCGATACCAATTGTTGGATTACTTAGAGCAGGGGGTGAATTAGTAATAGCGTAATTATAATCATTTTTCTTCAAATGTTATATCAATGCAGAATTATTATCTGATAATGAGCAGTAAGAAATAAACAATCATACGCATACACAGTACACCAGTGTTTTATGTGGAAACCCAAATTGGAAGAAAACCAAGGAATTTGTTTTCTTATATGTCTTGAAAAATTACATTCATTGGACGCACCAACTTCCTTTGTTTTTCAACTACAACTAGAAGGAGGATCCAATCCCCTAGTTTCTCAGGCTACAACCTGAGGGAAGCTCCAACTCCCCAATTCTTTGGCTACAACTAGAAGGAGGCTACAACCCCTAATGTTCTCCGACTACAACCACCTATCCTTGCCCCATCCTGCCACCCTGAAGTAGAAGTAGAATTATGCAACCACTGTCACACTATCACTATGATATATACCACTGTAAACCTATACCAATATATCTGAATCGTGTATCAACCATGCATCAACCTGTACCTCAACCTGTAATCAACCTATATCATAAACAAGTGCATCAACCATGCACCAACCTGTAAGCAATCATGTTTACACTACTCATCAATTATGACTCATCAATATGTACCAACATCATCAACTATACACCTCATGTATGTGCCAACTCATCAACTACTTGTCTCAACCACGTACTCAAGATGTACCTCAACCAAAATCCCTCATCATTTTCATCATACAAATCTGATTTGTAGCTCTGTAATAGGCCTGGTGTATATGATCACATTCCTGCAAACCTTCCTTAACTTTAACAACAAGAGACTAGCATTTTCATCAAACTTTTCTTTAGTCTCACAAGACTAGTTTTGGATTAGTCAACAACCCTGACTTGAAATAATCATAACTTTGTACCTGTAATGAAAAAAGATCTGAAACTGATATAAAATGTTCTTCAGTTTGGTTTGTGAAATTCCTCCAAGTTTCACTACTTGGAACCTCTCAGACAAGGAGTTATAGCAAAAATGGCATACCTTGTTGAATTCTGTCTTATTCTAGAGAGAGACCTTGTAGAGAATTCCCCACAAAAAATATTTGATGAATTGATCTGAAACTGTTACAAATCATACTAAAGACTATACCCTAACCAACACATTTGGTCTCATGGAATTTTTATCTTTTATGAAGAAGTTATGAAATTTTTACCCGAAACAACTGATTTTCACTAGTTTTGGGACTGGCCAAAAAACCTATTTTCCATGGAGTGTAACTCCCAAAATACAAGGACCCACAAGATGAATATTTTACCACATATACATGGATATGTGTTCGCACTTTCATAGCAATTTCATGGTCTGAATCATTATAGAAAAAATGTTATAGTGAAAATGGTGAGATGACATGTAAATAACATACCTTAGAAAGCACCATCAAAAGATTTATCCTTCCTTGCATTTCGGCCTTCTTTTCTTCACCTTCACTCAGAATTCTGGTTTAGATATCCTTGGTTACCTCAAACACTTATAGATATTCAATATTATCAAGTGTTATTCAAATGAGAGAGCCTTGGCTCTTATTTATACTCTCCAAGTAGCTTCCTTAAAAACATCTTCTAGGTCACTTGTCCCACTTTCTTTATTTTAGGGTTGGGTCCACTTCTAATTTCACCATTAAATTTATTATTGAAATAATTTATTTTGTATTCACTTTGAGTTATAATACACTCATCATTTCACTTTATTATTTACCTTTTAAAATCTCTTAAACCACTTTGATTACTTTGACCTTTTGGGGCTTCTAGATGACATATGAGGGTCCTCCAACTTCGTAAGGCCATAACTCTCAAACCGTGAAGAGTTATGTGAAGTTATACATACCACCAGAAATGGAATGACATGTAATATCCATATAGAATAGTATTATCTAAAAATATATCATAACTCATACCGTTACCCATCAAACAAACTTGGGTCCATTACCCAAACCTGAGGTCTCCAACTTCTCATGGCCATAACTTCTCATTGCTTTGTTGATCTTTCCCCAATGTTTCTTGCACTTTCCACACTGCTCTTGAATTTCCCAGTGTGGTTCCTGAGACATCTTAGCCCAATACTTGGTTGATCCCTTTATGCAATCAAGATTGCTTTTTCTCAGCATCCGGATGTTGTGTTCTTCTTTCTCTCGACCATGTTGGACCACATAAATGTATTCAACCCTCTCTATGGACATTTGGGATCTTTCATACCATCGCTCCATATCCTTGTACATTGCTAGTGTTATGAGAGTGTCTTCCTGGAACTAGGTGATATTCGTAGTAAAAAGGTGCTGCTCTTTTGTTAATTTGTTGTAAGCCTCTTCAAACTCACTTCTCAAATATACCACATAATGAGTGGTGCCATGATAGTACTTAGCCAGGTGGCGTAAATATTCTACTTCCTTCAGGGTAGTGGCTAGCTCCTTTTCATCTCTTTTGTCTCTGTTCAGGGTGGCATCTAAGATCAACATCCCCAAGCCGATGAGCTCAAATCTTCTATCATTTTCTATGTTTATCAAATTATCCTTTGTAGTGATGAGGATGGAGTGATCCAATGTGATCCTCATTTTCTTGGTGGTCCATTGGACAATAACCTTTCTCTTTTGATGATATATTATCGCATATATATTAGCTACCTCGTCCATAGGCTCAGGAATTTGTTGATCACCCCATGTGAGTGTGTTTCCCAGATTTTCGGTGGTGTATATATATTCAAGGTCAGGTTCTTGAACTTCCTCATTGTCCTCTGAAGGCCCGACCTCTACCTATTTCTTATCATGGATCTGAGTATCAAGCGGAATAGAGACGTCAAGAAAGGAATCAACACTTACTTGTTAATCAGTCATTGAATAACTGAATTCCTTTTGTGGGGATCCTTCCTTTGGCTCATCTGGTTCTGACTTGTCCTTCAGATTGTTTGCTTGGGTATGCGGCACATTGGGCCTCTTTGTTCCAACAACAATTTCGGCTTCTATTTTCTTTTGTGGGACCTCCTAGGTTTGGACCCTGCAAACAAGAGAATAAGTCTTCTCTGGTCCCTTTTCTTCTTGGACACACGTACGGGTCCTAAGAGATTCCTCCAGGCTCTCATCGTCACTATATATATTTATAAACTCTCTCAAAGAATTAGGCACGCTTGTTTCCATTAATACTTGACCCATCTCTGGTTGAGTCCTCACACCTGTCAGCGATCTAGTCGGTGGCATTGTGGATTCAGGATGATCTTACCCATTGATGTTATCAAGGTTTATGATATTAGGGCCGCAAAGCCCCGTCGAGTTTTCTTCTGGGCTATCTTTTGGGAGCTTGGGAATCCTAACAAGGTCTGGGTTATCTCGCAACTGACTCATCATCTGTTGTTCCTTCTCGTACAAGAGTGCCTCTCTCTCGAGTGCATCCTGAGCCTCAGGGAAACCCCTTTCCTATACCGGGTTTACCTGGAATATATATGTTGTTTCTATGGCTTCATGGGGAGCTTCCACCACTTCGGTTGATTCAGATGATATCCTTTCTTCTCTGGCTTTGACGACCTATTAATATTATTGTTCTAGGACCGTTGTTTTCTCCTCCCAACTCAAGGCTCTGAACCTGTTTTCCTTAAGTTTAGCCATCCTTGCCACCACCTCATCCTAGGTTTGATCATTTTCAGTGAATATTTCATCTTCAAACCTGTCATGGGAATTTGGCCAATAAGATGATACGTGTGATGCGCGCTTCAAGACCAGACCCTTGGGGTCATTCTTGTGAAAACAACCAGTCTGCAATCGGAACTCCAATTGTCTTAACCCTTCTTGCTTGGCCTGCACAGTTTTCTTTACTATGTAGAAATCAATATGAAATCCATAGGGTATGAAGGCCCACCTCTTATCTTTTACTAGAGTAGCATTGTAACCTTGAAAGATGGTATGATAGTAGATTTCCCTTACTATTAGTCGATCAGGGACATATACAACTAACATATGGGGTGCTCTGGTGGCACCAAAAATCATGATGTAGGTATCGCGCTCATCCAGATACTAGTGGCCCACTTTTGATATAAGATTTTTGTCTTCATCCGACATCCTTGGGAACTCTTTCTCAAACAACAAGAAATAAATACGTGCAATAAACTGATCACATATGAGAGAGTAGGATTTCTTGTACCTGTTCTCCCACAAGATGTTGAAAAATACATGGATTGGGAGTTCAGAGACGTGTTAGCTCAAGTTCATTCCAGCAAAGATATTCTTGGCATAGATGATGTCCAATAAATAAGAAGCCATGTAGAAGGAAGGTGTTTTTCCCTCTTTCGCCATCTGAGCCTATCATATCAAAGTGCTCAGTTGTTTGGAGATTGTTAAGGTCCTAACCCGCACATAGGTAGATCAATGTATTCGGATGTAATAAAGGTCAATATTAATAAGACCTTTCAATAAAATAGAATAAGGCGGATGTAAGAAGACCTAATAGAAGCTTTCGCTTCTAGAAGGATCT
>ML782723.1:334334-350695 GCA_009831015.1 Picea engelmannii
CAATCATGTGTCAAATACTCATCAACTATGACTCATCAATATGTACCAACATCATCAACTATACACCTCATGTATGTGCCAACTCATCAACTACTTGTCTCAACCATGTACTCAACATGTACCTCAACCAAAAGCCCTCATCATTTTCATCATACAAATATTATTTTTAGCTTTGTAATAGACCTAGTGTATATGATCACATTCCTGCAAACCTTCATTCAGTTTAACAACAAGAGACTAGCATTTTCATCAAACTTTTCTTTAGTCTCACAAGAATAGTTTTGGATTAGTCAACAACCCTAACTTGAAATAATCATAACTTTGTACCTGTAATGAATAAAGATCTGAAACTGATATACAATGTTATTCAATGTGTTTTATAAAATTATTCCAAGTGTCACTACTTGGAACCTCTCAGAAAAGGAGTTATAGCAAAAATGGCATACCTGGCTGAATTTTGTCTTATTCTAGAGAGTGACCTTGTAGAGCATTCCCTGCACAACATATTGGATGAATTGAAATTAAATTGTTACAACGAATACTAGAGATTGTACCCTAACCAACACATTTGGTCTCATGGAATTTGTATCTTTTATGAAGAAGTTATGACATTTTTACCCGAAACACCTGACTTTGACTAGTTTTGGGACTGGCCACAAACCCTATTTTCCACAGAGTGTAACTCCCAAAATACAAGGAACCACAAGATGAATTTTTACCATAGATACATGGATATGTGTTCGCACTTGCATAGCAATTTCACAGTCTGAATCATTATAGAAAGAAAATTATAGAGAAAATGGTGAGATGACCTTTAAATAACATACCTTAGAAAGCACCATCAAAAGAATTTATCCTTCCTTGCATTTCGGCCTTCTTTTCTTCACCTTCACTCAGAATTTCGATTTAGATATCTTTGGTTACCTCAAACACTTATATATATCCAATATTCTCAAGTTTTATTCAAATGAGAGAGCCTTGGATCTTATTTATACTCTCCAAGTAGCTTCCTTAAAAACATCTTCTAGGTCACTTGTCCCACTTTCCTTATTTTAGGGTTGGGTCCACTTCTAATTTCTGCATTAAATTTACTATTGAAATAATTTATTTTGTATTCACTTTGAATTATAATACACTCATCACTTCACTTTATTATTTACCTTTTAAAATCTCTTAAACCACTTTGATTACTTTGGCCTTTTGGGGCTTCTAGATGACATATGAGGGTCCTCCAACTTCGTAAGGCCATAACTCTCAAACCGTGAGGAGTTATGTGATGTTCTACATACCACGAGAAATGGAATGAAATGTGATATCCATATAGAATGGTATTGTCTGAAAATATATCATAACTCATACCATTACCCATCAAACAAACTTGGGTCCATTACCCAAACCTGGGGTCTCCAACTTCTCATGTCCATAACTCTCTAACCGCGAGGAATTATGTGGCGTTCCACATACCACTGGAAATGACATCACCAGCACTATCCATCTAGGATATTTTTGCTAACAAATTCACTTTCCTTCATCTCATTATTCCACAATTAAGCATGGGTTCTCTTACTCAACAAAGCATCTTCCCGTGAGGCTTGCACCATAAGGGGACCACTTTGGAGTTCTTCCATATTTACTTCTTATCAACCATGACAAAACAATAATGAGTCATATTTACATCAAACAATATTGGGTCCATTACCTAAACCTTTGTGCTATAGGGATTTCTTCAAGGGTTGACATTGGTATCAGAGAAAAAAAAAGGGATAAGAAAAGACAACATTTTATCATATTGAAGTCGAATTAGACAGTGCAAAAACCAAGTGGTACCCAAAAGTAAAATTTGACATAAACTTTTAGGGTTTGTTGAGTGCTCAACATGTGCCATTTATGCACATTCCAAGGAATGTGTGTGTGTTTTAAAGAACGCATGTGCGCATGCACATTCCTAATAATGCACACAGGTTCATGTTGTGCCCTTTCTTAAGGGACCGTGGGAACGATTTGTTCCCATTTAGATAGACCATGCCTCACATTTTTCATATTCATTGAGAAAATTTGAAGGGGCAGAACACCAAGCATCTACAAGATCTAAACATTGTGTACAACTCAAGCCATGTATGCTTGATTTCTCTTATTTTCCTCCCACTTTCGTATTTTTTTACTTTGACAATGGTTCTTGAATCTAGAACAAATTCATTCTATGTGAATATGGTGATGGATCTCCTTCTCTATCACATGAATGGCCATCTTCCTCTTCTGACATTGAAAAAATGGAAATCTCCAATTTGGGCTTCAATTCCCAACAAACCAATCAATGATAATCATAATATTTTGAACCATAATTAACTCAACATGACTCTTCTACTCTCCTTGAGATCTTGGTCTCTTTCTTGATTTATGGAATATTGAATTCCTATATTACTACAATGAAAGATTGATTTCTGTTCTTTTCTTTCACAACATGTCCGATTTGAATAAACTAATGAACCTCAAAATGCTTTTGATCTTCGTAACGCTTTTGGAATCCTTGAGGTTTGGTTGATTTACAAATTTTGGTTTCGTTGGCTTTCAGTGCCTATTCAATTTGATTTCTATGTTTCGTTTAAATTAAAATGAAACATGATACTAATATATTTTCTATCCATGTTATGTCACTTTTCATAAATGTGTGTAAAAAATATTTCAGATAATGATATGGTATTTCTTGATGAAGTTCATGTATAAATTTTAAATATAATGTGAGCCCCTAACTTCAATGACAGTTAGTTGGTTTAGGCCATGCAAAAATCTTCTTGGTATACAATAAACCCAAGGTACACCAATTCCTTTCTAAATAACTCACACTTCTTCAAATTAATTGATAACTCCTTTTAAACCAAGGTCTCAAACCTCACTGTTAGATGTTCTATATGATCATATTTTCTCTCATTATATATCAAAATATCATCTAGATACATAGCCACAAATTTACAAGTGTATAATAGAAATAACATTATCATTGACTACATTATTGTACCACTATTGAACTTGGCACACTTGTCACCCTAGATTACATAACTAACTACTCATGATCCTTTTTTATTGAATGCAATTTTCCATTCACCACCTTCATTAACTCTAGTTTAATGATAGCGACTCTTCATATTTATATCAAAATAAAAATTGGTGCCACACAAATTGTACATTAAATCATCCATACTCAGTAAAGAAATCTATATACATATGTGATATTACTTAATTCTAGACTATATATACAAATTCTACAATAACCAACCCTCTTTTGTGTAATCAATATTGAAACCATACACAATCTAATACTTTCCCTGATTGATATACATTTGAAAATAGTTATTCTACCAATCAATTAAACTTTACTCTCTTCATTGACCTCATGTTATACACAACTTTATTACAACATCATGTCCATAATCAAGTCTATGTCATGCACAATTATCCTCTTAGGTGACAAACCATTGGAATTATCATTTTGCACGATGTCTCCATACTCTTTTAGCAATTATTCCATGTCCTAAAAAATTGCATGTTTCCAATATCTTTCAACTTCATCATTGTATTTGATGCAAGAGCATCACCTTCACAGTCAAAAACGAACGCATGGAGGCAAAAGAATGACATCTCAACAATGACATAATTTCAAATCGAGCATTTAACTCAGAATTTAATTGGTTGTTGAGATATTTTTGTAAACAACATTTTAAAAATGTAACTTGTTTGAAAAGTCTAGAAGGACTGTAAGAAAATGCAGATATGGAGTGTTGACTATATTTGGAAATAACTATTAGTTAATGTAATAGGACAGAGTAGGTAATATCTTTGAATTTTAAATGATAGATTTCAAAACAGGACGAGAGAGCTCGTGGAGTGTTCCTTAGATAGTTTTCAGTATTGCATTGTAATAGAGAAGAACAGATAGACAAAAGAGAGAGATCAGTGGAGCAGAATAGAGTAGAAGAAACACACATAATAGAACAGACAGAAATTGTCCCAAATCCTTGGACTGTGTTCATTTCATGTGTGATTGAATGAATGTTATTCTGTGTGTATGATTTATTACAATTCGTTTCATGTATGAGTTTTCAAGAGATTAACTGTATGAGTTTGTGATGAAGCTGGTTGAGTATCAATCGTTTCTCTTCTGATACTTGTATGAAATGTGTACATATCGAACACAAACAGTGCGTCGAATGAGTCTCGGATTGACTCATAGAAGTTCAAAGACAATAAGAGAAACTCATACCAGGTGCAAGGTGTACGCAACATCAAGAACCCAACAAGCTTCAAAGGATCGGTGCAGAAGAACGCCAGGTGGGCGAGAAGCATTTTATTTTCAAGAAAATCCTTCGAACTGAGTTATTCGAAATCTTGAGAACTGAGTTAGTCGTCAAGAGAAAAAATGTTTGGAGCCTTTGAAAGTAGATAAATATTCCAAGGTAGAGAGATATCAGAAGCACAAGAGGAAGAACGATTATGATCATTGGATCATAGGGAAGAAGATCAATAGTCATCAGATTAGAAGGAAGTTCTCGAACCTTAGTACTTCACGTAAAAAGGAGAGAGAAGCTATCGGAGTGAAAATTGAGATTCTTGAAGTCTGGAGACCCAAAATATAATCTCAACCATCCGATCAGTGTGATAGATCTAAGCCGTCAGATCACTGGAGGTGAAGAGTAAGCGTTGGATCACCAGGAGGAAGCACAATCATTGGTTGTTGTAAGCTCAGGAGGGAGAGAGGCTTGAAACTTGATATTCCCAAAGTCCGGAGTGCCAAAAAACCGAGGTGGAATCTCAGTCATATGTTTGATCAAGCATGAGCCGTCAAATATCATGGGCACACAAGGAGTCAATTTTGAGACTTGAAATTCTCGAAGCATGGAGAGATGGGGAGCCAGAGCATATGAGAACCATTGAATCTAGGAGGGTATGTAGCTCAGAATATCTGGAAGAAGGTGAAAGTTGAATTCTTGAAACATCCGAAGTCAAAACCCCGAAGATTCGGGAGCCATCAAACTGTATAAACACACTTGGCAACAGATCACGATCTCTGGGAAAAGAATTTTCTAGTTTGAGAATCGAAAACACTGGAGTGCGAAGGCTCAAAGCCCCAAAGTAAGATATATACCATGATATATGAAGGAGATGTGGCGTGCATCAGTGAGCTCTGGTAAAATTCCCAAAGAAATACTTGGTCATTGGATCAAGAGGACATGCGTCAGGGGGATCACAACCTTCGGATAAAAGGAAGGAAGAAAGGCAAAGTTTTGAAATTTGAGAACTCTAGAAGTACGAAGACACAGAGTAAATCTAGAGAATTTGATCAAGGAGAGGGTTGTTGGACCATTGATCCATGTTGAATAGTCAAACACCTAAAGGGAAAGCAGGACCATTGATATGGGAGTTGGACAGGTGTCCATAGAACATCAACTCCGAGGGATTGACATAAGAAGGAATTTGGGTTTTAGACTTCGAATTCCTGAAGCCCATACTTATGAAGAGATCTCGACCGTCGAGTCAGAAGTAATATATTTGGTGCATAGATTTGAAGGACGCATATTTGATCGTCGATCCATATGTGATCGTCAATATTGTGAGATTGACAATCTGTCAGTATTGCAGGAATAGAAGTTCCAAGTAGTTTAACATATTAAGGGTGGGCCACAATCCAACCTATGGTTTCATCGAGAGGGCATGTGGAGGTTGTAGGAGAATTGTAGGCCCAAAAGAAGTTTGATCCTAAACCACTTGTGTCCGCGCCCACAATCGCATGGTCATAGCCCAAGTTCACATCTAGAGAGGGAATATCTGAAGAGGGGCTAACATCGAAACTCTGAGTTTTCCCAACGAGGTGAAAGCGAAGGTCATAGGTTGTGATTAGACCTGCACTGAGAAGCTAAGGGGGCCTCTGTTTAAGCAAAGAAGGAGACCATTGGGATTTCAGAGAGTCTTTCGATTGGAGAATCGGAGGATCCAATATCGAGAGGTCACACAGCCCTATGGGGGAGTAGGGGGCTACATCATGTGGTATCAGAGCTAATTTTATGTTTGTTTGCATACAACAGGAAAAAGGAGAAAGGAGGAAAGTTGGTATCATCAGGTGGTATCAGATAAATTTGATTTATGTTTATAGGTGATGCAGAGAAATCATGCCACCCTGAAGGCGTAGAGAGGATGGATGATTTTAGGGGCTAAATTTCACTCATGGGCTAATTTTCCATGGTTTTTCCAAAAACGAGATTCGTTATTTTAAAAACGATTCGCCCAAATTCTATAGGATAAAATTATTTTACCTTAAAAATCGCCAAAATTTTATAAAAACTACACAAAATCGTTATAAATTTGAATATTTTTACAAAAATATCACCAAACATTTATAGTTGGCATATGAAGGATTAGTAAGATTCGTCAAGGTTTCTACATTTTAAAACAAATTTCCATCCTTAAAATCATCCCTGGTAGAGAGAATGCAGAAATGGAAGAAGAAATGAGGCAACTTCGAATGAGACTGGACACCATGGAAACAACACAGAGGAGAGAACTCGACATTGGTGATGTCAATGAATCTGAGAGCGAAGAAGAAGATGAGGGTAAAGAAAATGTAACAAGATCGCTTAATAAAAATTGTTTCAAAGATAGGAACTAGAGCAAGGATAGAGGTACCTATGTACAAGGGAAATTTATCACTTGAATAATTGTTATATTGGGTATGTGCTATGGAAAAATACTTAGATTATGAAGATATTGAAGAAGACAATATGGTGAGCATGCAGTGACAAGACTAAAAGGTCATGCAGCTTTATGGTGGGATGAACTATAAGCCGAACGTAGGAGAAATGGTAAGCAAAAAATTAAAAACTGGGATAGGATGGTAGCCAAATTTATCCCAAAGGATTACCAAATAAATCTTTATAGAATATTGTAGAACGTGAAATAGAGGGGCTTATCAGTGAAGGAGTACACTGAAGAATTTTACTAAATAAACATTAGGGCTGGACAGAAAGAGAATGAAGATGAGAAGACAGCCATATATATCAATGGGCTAAGATTTGAAATACAGGAGGAGATCAGCATGATTTCGGTTGGTAAAGTCGAGGATGCCTATCAAGCAGCCTTGAAAGCTGAGAAAAAAATGGCCAGGAAGCAAAGATAACGAAGCAAGGGAAAAAATTCAAGCAAAGGCAAGAGAACCAACAGAGAGAAGTTCCAAAAGTCGAAGCCTAAAGCTGACAAACAACATAGCCACCATGAGAATGGTGGAAGTTGTAAAGAAGGACAACATGGAGGAAGAAGTTCTCTTTCCAGAGGAAGAGGAAGAGATAGAGGAGTCTTAGTTAAATTCTATACCTATAGAAAAGAAGGACACAAATCTTGGGAATGTCCTGACAAAAAGAGAGAATATGGAGAAGCACACATTGCTGAAGCATAGAAACATGTGGAAACAGAAGAAGTAGAAGGAGGAAGAAACCTCATGATGAGTAAGACCCTTCTAAAACCTGAAAAGGAACCAGAGGAACCAGTTCAGTGAACAAGCCTGTTTAGAAATGCTTGCAAGTCGAAAGACAGAGTTTGCAAGGTGATCATAGACAGTGGGAGCAATGCAAATCTAGTATCCATGGAGATAGTGGATAATCTAGAGCTAAAGACAACTCCATATCCAAATCCATACAAGGTATCGTTGTTGCAGAAAGGAAATCAAGTCATGGTAAGTCAACAATGCCAAGTTGAATTTAAAATAGGGGGTTATAGGGATGAAATATTGTGTGATGTAATTCCTATGGATTTCTGTCATATTTTATTAGGGAGGTCATGGCAGTATGACTGAAAGTTTATTCATGATGGAAGGAAGAATAGCTATACCCTAGAAAATAATGGTAGAACACATATGTTGTTACCCATAGAAGACAAAGAGAAAAATACAGAAGCTAGTTCAAGCATACTTCTCATGAGTGGGAAGGAGCTCTTGAATGAATTCAAGAAGGAGAAGGAAATGCAGTTTGTTGTAGTGAGGAAGCCTAGAGTTATCCTTATGAATAATTTTGTGGAAGACTTGCGTATAGAAATCCAAGAACTGTTAGAAAACTTTGCTAATATAGTCACGGATGAGTTACCACACTCATTTCCACCCATTAGGAGTATAAGCCATCATATTGACCTTATTCCAGGAGCTAGTTTACCAAACAAAGCAGCTTATAGGTTGACACCTAAAGAGAATGAGGAAGTCAAAAATCAAGTACAAGAGTTGTTGGATAAAGGGTTAGTCAGGGAAATCCTAAGCCCATGTGCAGTACCAACTGTATTAAGTCCAAAGAAATATGGAGGATGGAGGATGTGTACAGATTCTCGAGTCATCAAAAAGATAACCATTAAATACATATTCCCTTTACCAAGGATGGATGTTTTGATGGATTGCTTGAATGGATCAAGCTATTTTTCCAAGATAGACTTGAAGAGCGAATATCATCAAATACGAGTGAGAGAGGGAGATGAATGGAAAACAACATTCAAGACAAATGAAGGATTGATTGAATGGTTCATGCCATTTGGGTTGACAAATTCACCAAACACATTTATGAGGTTAATGAATGAAGTGTTGAAAGACTTCATAGGCAAAATTTTCATAGTATATCTGGATAACATACTAATCTTCAGCAAGACAAAGGAGGAACGCTTAAGACATTTGGCATCAGTGATGGAAAGGGTGTAGAAAGAGAAATTGTTGATAAATCTGAAGAAGATTTATTTTATGAAGAAGGATCTCATATATTTGGGTTTCGTAATCTCTTCAAATGATTTCAAGATGGACCCAGAAAAAGTGAGAGAGATCAGAGAATGGCCATCGGCGAGCAATATATTTGAGGTAAGAAGTTTTCATGGGTTAGCAAGTTTTTATAGTAAAATTATCAGAAATTTCAGTGGCATATGAACACCCATGTTGGACATTGTGAATAAGAAACACAAGTCCTTCAGTTGGAAAAGGAAGATGAAAAAAGTTTCAAAGTGTTGAAGGAGAAGATGACAAAGAAACCAAATCTGGTCTTACCAGATTTTGGAAAAACATTTTAGGGAAGATGTGACACAAGTGGATTAGCTATTGGAGCAGTCTTGAGTCAGGACAATAAGCTAGTTTCTTATTTCAATGAGAAACTTAATGATGCCAAGAAAAAATATTCCACGTATGAAAAGGAATTTTATGCAGTGATTCAAGCTTTGAAAAAATGGAGACATTATCTAATTCCTAAATAATTTGTCTTGTACAGTGATAATCATGCTTTGCAGTTTATTACTAGGCAAGAAAAGTTGAATCAGAAACATGAAAAATGGGTAGAATTTATGCAAAATTTTACTTTTTTTACTAAGCACATTGTTGGAACTACTAACAAAGTTGCAGATGCTTGGAGTAAGAGGAGTTTGATTTTACAATAATTCCAGGTGGAGACCTTGGGGTTTGAACACCTCAAAGAGATGTATAAAGAAGATGCGGACTTTAAAGAAGCTTACGAGGCATGCAAGAATCCTTTGTTGGGAGACAGAAGCCCTTGGACTAAATATTTGATCCAGGATGGATTAATGTTCAAAAGGAGCCAATTATGCATTCTGAAGTGGTCAATGAGAGACAATCTACTGAAAGAGAAACACAACAAACGTTTTGTTGGACACTTTGGTCATGATAAGACATTTTCACAACTAAGAAATTCGTATTATTGGTCGAGCATGAGAGAAGAAGTGAAAAAGGTTGTGAACAAATGTAAAATTTGTCAGTATGCAAAAGGAAGACAACAAAACACTGGTTTGTATTGGCCATTACCAATTCCAGAAAGGTCATGGGATGCAATCAGTATGGATTTTGTGTTGGGATTACCTATAACTCAAAAAGGGAGTGATTCCATATTTGTTGTGGTGGACAGATTTTAAAAAATGGCACGTTTCATACCATGCTAGAAGACAAGTGATGCCACACACATCACCAATTTGTTTTTCAGAGAAGTAGTAAGACTACATGTATTTCCGAGGAGCATAGTTTCAGATAAGGACACCAAATTTGTAGGATAGTTTTGGAGGACTCTATTGAAGAGGTTGGGGATGAACTTATCTTTTAGTTCAGCATATCACCCTCAGACAGATGGACAAACCAAAGTAGTAAACATGAGTCTCAGAAACTTGTTGAGAAGTTTAGTCACTGAGAAAGGTCGACAATGGGATTAGCTTCTGGCACAAGCAAAATTTGCATTCACCAATTCAGTGAAGAGGAGCATAGGAGAAATTCCATTTGAAATTGTGTATGGTATACAACAAAGAGGGATTACAGAGTTGAGAGATTTGAATCAAGATGAGTTCAGAAGTGCTGGAGAAGAGGATTTTGCAGCAGAAATGCAGAAACTCCATGACAGAGTCAGAGAGAATCTACAAGACAACAATAAAAAATACAAGAGGAGAGTTGATCAAAAGAGGAGATAAGTTCAATTCGAAGTTGGAGATGAAGTTTTGGCTCATTTGAGAAAAGAAAGATTCCCAATGGGAATGCACAACAAATTGAAGATGAAAAGGATACGACCATGCATGATTCTCATAAAATTCGCAGCCAATCCTTATAAGATTGACTTGCAAGACAATGTTGGGATATCGCCTATATTCAATGTTGCAGACCTATATCCTTACATGAGAGATGAAGCAGGAGAATCAGGTGATCAGAAAGAAATCTAGTGGAAGAACAATTTCTCACAGCAGAAAAACCTCATATGGAGAAAATCATTGAACAGAGGGATGGAAAGAAAACCAGGGGGAAGATATATCTTGAGTACTTAGTGAAGTGGAAAGATCATCCAATGGAATATGAAATTTGGGTCACAAAACTTGAAATTTTGAAGCATGGAAAGACAGTGCAGGAGCTCATGGATATGATTCCATGAAATTTTTTAACGAGAGGAGTATGATGCAGGAGCATCTCCTTCAAAGTCAACAACAAATACATGGAGGAAGACGAATGACATCTCAACAATGACAGAATTTCAAATCGAGCATTTAACTAGAATTTAAATGGTTGTTGAGATATTTTTGTAAACAACATTTTAAAAATGTAACTTGTTTGAAAAGTTTGGAAGGACTGTAAGAAACTGCAGATATGGAGTGTCGACTCTATCTGGCAATAACTAATAGTTATTGTAATAGGACATAGTAGGTAATAGCTTTGAATTTGAAATGATAGATTTCAGAATAGGACGAGAGAGATCATGGAGTGGTCCTTAGATAGTTTTTAGTATTTCATTTTAACAAAGAAGAACAGATAGACAGAAGAGAGAGATCAATGGAGCATAATAGAGTAGCAGAAACACCATGTATTTTGTTTTTTCATGAATGAATAGAACAAACAGAAATTGTCCCAAATCCTTGGATTTTGTTCATTTCATGTGTGACTGAATGAATGTTATTATGTGTGTATGATTTATTACAGTTTGTTTCATGTATGAGTGTTCAAGAGATTAACTATATGAGTTCGTGACGAATTTGGTTGAGTTTAAATCGTTTCTCTTCTGATACTTGTATGCAAGATGCACATCTCGAATGCAAGGAGTGATTCAACTGAGTCTCTGATTGACTCAGAGAAGTTCAGAGAGAATCATAGAAACTTAGACCAGGTGCAAGGTGTGCACAATGTCAAGAAGCCAACAAGCTTCGAAGGACCAACAAAGAAGAACACCATGTGGGTGAGAAGCATTTTATTTTCAAGAAAATCCTTCGAACTAAGTTATTCGAAATCCCAAGAATGCAAAGCGTGTGTGGGAGATCGAAATTATTTTAAGGAAAGAATCTCAGAAGAGATAAAACTTTTCATGAAGTGTTGACGAGATCCCAGAGGCCGATTCGTCGGGAGAAAAAAGTTTTGGAACCTTTGAAAGAAGATAAATATTCCAAGTCAGAGAGATATCAGAAGCCTAGGAGGAAGAATGACTGTGATCATTGGATCATAGGGAATAATATCGATAGTCGTTGGATGAGAAGGAACTGCTCAAACCTTAGTACTTCAAGTACAGAGGAGAGAGACGCTATCAGAGTGAAGCTTGAGATTCCCGAATTATGGATACCCGGAATATAATATTGACCATCCGATCAATGTGATAGATATGAGTCATCAAATCACTGGAGGTGAATACCAAGTGTCAGATCGCCAGGAGGAAGAACATCCATTGGTTGTTGTAAGCTTAGGAGGGAGAGCGGCTTGAAACTTGAGATTCCCGAAGTCTAGAGTGTCGGAAAACCGACGTGGAATCTCAGTTGTCCAATTGATCAAGCGTGAGCCGTCAGATATCACGGACACACAAGGAGTCAAGTTTGAGACTTGAAACTCCTAGAGCACGGAGAGCCAGGGAGATGGATCATATAAGGACCATTGAAGCTAGGAGGGTATGTGTTAGCAGCTCGAACGATATGGAAGAAGGCAAAACTTTAAGTCTTAAAATATTCGAAGCTGAAACCCTGAAGAGCCGCAAGTCATCGATCTGTATAAAGACACTTGGCAACAGATCACGAGCTCTGGGAAAAGAAGAAGGAGAGTTTCCAGTTTGAGAATCAAAAAAGTCAGAGTGCGAAGGCCTGAAGCCCCGAAGTAAGATCTAAACCGTGAGATCTGAAGGAGACGTGGTGCGCATCAGTGAGCTCTGGTAAAAGTTCCAAAGAAATCCTTGGTCATTGGATCAAGAGGACACACATCAAGGGGATCACAACCTTCATATAAAAGCAAGGAAGAAAGGTGAAGTTTTGAGATTTGAAAACTCTAGAAGTCCGAAGAATCAAAGTAAATATTAAGCATTGGGTCGAGGAGAGGGTTGTTAGACCATTGATCTATGTTGAATAGTCAAACAACTGAAAGTAAAGTAGGACGGTTGATCTAGGAGTTGAACATGTGTCCATAGAACATCAAATATGGGGGACTGACATGGGAAGGAACTTGGGTTTGAGACTTTGAATTCTCGAAGCCTGATATTGTGAAGAGATATCGACCATCAAGTCAGAAGCAGTAGATCTGGTCCATAGATTTGAAGGACGCAGATTTGATCATTGATCTAGACATGATCGTCAAGATCGTGAGATCGACGATCCCGTAGTATTGTGGGAACAAAAGTTGTGAGTAGTTTAACATAAGAATGGTGGGCCACAATCCAACCTGTGGTTTCATCGACGGGGCATGTGGAGGTTGTAGGAGCATTGTGGTCCCAAAAGCAGTTTGATCCCAAACTGCTTGTAGTCTCCCCTACAATCGTGTAGTCGCAGCCCAAGGTCACATCTAGAGAGGGCTTATTTGAAGAGGGGATAATGTCGACACTCTAAGTTTTCACAACAAGGTGAAAGGGAATGTCACGGGTTACTGTTAGACGTCCACCGAGAAGCCAAGGGGGCCTGTGTTTAAGCACAAAAGGAACCATTGGGGTTTCAAAGAGTCTTTCGACTTGAGAATCAGAGGATCCAAGACCCGAAGGTCGCGCAACCCTATGGGGGAGTAGGGGGGCTGCATCAGTGCTGTATTCCTTTCTCAACTCTTCTCTAAACAACATCATAACATTCCTTCATTTCTTTAACCTTTCCTAGGAACTTTTCAAACACTAGAAACACTTCTCTAGGGTCTTCATCATTCGATGGAAATAGTTGTATCATTTCATCATCATTCTTGATTGTATAAGCATTTTTCTTCTATCAAATTTTCACAGTGTTCACAATAGCAAATGGAAATCTATTATGAATATAAAATAATGCATGCATGTGCACAGATTATTTTATTGTTTTTAAAATTTCTTAAAATTTTGTAATTTTATATTTTAATTAAAAAAATGACCAAATTTATATGCCTTGCCTTATTAAATTGAAACATATATTATTAATATGGATCCCATAGACAATAAAAACCTCACAAATCACACATGTTATGGGACAAAATATCACAGGGATCCTATTGAATACACAACAAAATCTCCATAGGACCTACCTAATGATCCTCGATAGAAAAATGTGTAGATTCATATGGGTTTCTAGATGCAAGAAAGCTCTTTTCCTTTCAACCAATGAGGAGGTTGAAATACCATAGATTGGTGTTTTTACTCACGTGTCCTAAATGTTTCACCTACTAAGATCCAGCTCTAGCTCCTGTAATATGTTTCTTTCACACAAGAATACAAACAACCACCTATCCACTATCCTTCTAATGTTAGGAAAATGAAATTCACTAGATTTATTCTGATCTGTTACTCATAAGATCAGATCCAAATCATTTATGAATAGAACAGATATAATATGAATGAAAAATAATAATCTATTGATTAAAACATAGACAAAACATTCAATACCTTACCTTGATTAAGATGCATCCTCCCTTGAATCATTTCTCCTTGATTCTCCCTTAGATTTTTTATTAGGATAGGAACTTATGACTTGTGGATATGGTGGATGGACCAAAAACCTCTGCAAATGGACATCTTAAAAAAACTTTTGATTATTTTTTCCTTTCCTAATACTTTCCTTCATTATATAGTTATTTGGATGAGGACTAGGAGAGCTTATATATCTTCTAGATACCACTAGAGACTTGAACGTTGTGAATTCCTAGGCCATTGACATAAAGATACAAATCATCCCTCATCTATCACCTTGTAACTCCCTGAATATATAAGTTTCAAGTGTCATCACTCATTGAAATATTGTTGTCATATGAAAGTCATTTCTTGTTGTACATTATGTGTGTAGTGATGATCTCAAAAAGGGATCAAACCTTAGGAAAAACATTCATTTTGGCTTACATACTCTTTTGGATCCCCTTTTGTCTTGTAAGGTCATGGAAATTAATGCTATAAATGATTAACCCTAATCTGTGAGGTTAGGAAAGGGATGGATGGTTGAAATACATTACAATAAAATAACATTCATGTGAGCCAACATGAGGAGAGAGAAAAGAGGTTCAAAAGTAAAATAATTCCTGCAATCAAACACCAAATATGAGAGTATAAATGGACCATCCTCTAGGTAGGAATACTCATTCTCTAAATGAGAATGGCCACCAAACAATACTCTGCAGATCCATGATATGAAATGTTAGACCATGGCCATGAAAAAATACTCAGTGGATCCATGTCATTAATAATATTGTAGCCACAAGACAATATAATGTGGATCTACATCATGAACTTAGTCATAGCCACAAACAAATACAATGTGGATCAATGAAACAACATATAAATATCAGGAAGACAACAAGCACTGCGGGAAGTACTGTTGGGCTCTAAAGATTTCCTAAAATATAGCCTCTATGCATCATCCAAAGGTAGGCTCTAGCACAAGCGTTTTACTTGTCACCTACGTAGGTTCTTACCTTCCATTTTCAATACCCATCCTCCAAAGATGCAACCCCTACAAAGGGAGAACAATCATAACAAAAGGAACGTAAATTGTTCCATTCAAATGAACAACACTACTAGCAAAAGGAACAACAATCGTGACAAGGAAACGAGAATCGTTATGTTGGGCTGAACTAATGTTGTATTAATTTGAGTAGTAGTACTTGCCCAACTATTTAATTTATCAATCTGAGGTTCATAAACTTACAAAGCACATGAAAAGTATATGCAAGATTGAAGTGGGACTAATCTAATCTAATGTTTAAGCTACAATTGAAATTGAATCATTAATATAACAGACAACGGAAATTGAATCATTAATCTAATGGAGGAAATTGAAACACACAACTTGGAATTGAATTAATCTAGTTGCGTAAATGAAATTAATCTAAGAATGGTAAATTGCGTAAATGGAATTAATCTCAAAATGGAAAACTACATTAAGGAAAAGAAAATACAACATGTGAAGAGTTGAATGACACAACAACCTATGTGAGCTCATGGAAATGAAGAAATATTACATTATAATAATCAAATCAATCTTCATAACAAAATAATGAAAGCATGAAAACCAAATCCATGAATCAAAGCTAAGAATCACTTTCTCTTTCGAATCCTACGGACTACTACTAAATGACTACAAAATAACTCTAATTAATTGAATCCTCATGAAGAGAGAGAACTCTCTTTTATACATGAGAGCCTTGAATATAAGATAACCATCTCATTATTACAGATCCAAATTTCTCGCAAGCTAGTTCCCATTATTACAAAATATAGTCCCTTCAAATCCTCACATATATCTCTCATATATATTGGATAAGATATTGTTGGAAATATGCCTACAACAGAGATGACACAGATGATCAAGGCGCAGATGATCAAGGTTGGCGCAGATGATCAAGGTTGTCATTGATGGCAATCGATTGTTTATGAAGAACAGATGCTGAAACATGCTGCAACATAAAT
>ML782723.1:357947-401593 GCA_009831015.1 Picea engelmannii
CTCTCAGCCAGTAGGTGCTGGCAATCAGAGGTTGTAGCCTATATGAGTTGGTGCTCATGAAAGATGAGATGTAACAAAGTTGAAGCTTACTGAACATCTTAAGAAGACGAGGTTTTTTCCCTGTTTGGGTTTCCTCTTGAAAACTCTGTGTCTCATACTTGTGAATGACTGCTGCGTGTTATTGCTGTTCATTATGTTATCTGCTTTATGTTTATAACTCTGGATTTCACAGTAAATACTCACTGCCACTAAGATTAATGATTCAAAGTTAGAAAAGGAGAGAAATTATTAATAATCTACACTAACTGATTCACCCCCCCCCCTCTCAGTTAGTTCATACCTGTAACAGATATTGCAACCAAATCTACATGATCTTCTCCTTGGAATGGGCTTGAATTATCTCCTCAAATATTGAAATGGTGGAGGAGGTATTCGAGAATTCCTTTTGAATTAATCCTTCACATTTCTACACATTACAAAGCTCACACATTTTTGAGATATATATGAAAACATTTTGATTTTCTAACATTTAATCACAAATTCCCTTTTAATACTAAAATGAATAAAGTGGAAAATAATAAGGTGAAACCCAAATGTATTTATGGAAATGATGTCATGAAAGGTTAATGGGGTGATGAAATGTGAATGATAATGAAGGGAAAGGTGGATGAAAATAGTACATTTCTGAGCCCCAACATATCCCCCAACTTAACTTGGTGCATGTCCTCATGCAACCATGCATGGATCTTCTCAAGAGATTTTGGCATCTGAATGTTGGCTTTGAGTGATGATAATGAATGTTTTCCAAGATGGGATTTACATGAGTAACAATTGACATTTTTCTTATGGTTGGTTCTTGTGTGACAACCATGAATATAAAGAATGTTGGTTCTTGTGTTAACAACATTCATTTAGTTATTTGTTCTCTTACTGTTATGATAATAATTTACCCATATTCTTACTGGAAAAAATATATGCTATCAATGTGCATAAGGAAACATCACTGAGTATAAGAAATCCCCTTTTTTATATATATTTGAATCATGCCAATATGTATATCAATTCTTATAAAGAAAAGTGCAACATAGTATCGTTGGAAAATAAATGTTCATAACTGGTAAATGAGACGAAAAATGGAATGATGGTAGTGGAAAAGTGGAGTGACGATAGTGTATAAAGTCCCCTACCCCCCAACTTAACTTTTTGCATGTCCTCATGCAACGTGGCATAAGTCATAGAAGTGAAAAGGAAAGGGAACTGGGTGAGCAAATTTTCCAAATTATTCATTGCTAGTAGTTGAGGAATTACATGATTAAAGTTTAGAAAGTAACATGCCTCCACTTAACCAAAATGTTGATGAACTATGCAATAGAAATATGGTTGATGTGGCTGCTAGAGCATGGAATATGTCACTGTTGGAGGATCATATGCAAAGTGACTATTGTTGTAGCTGCAACTGCTATCTGCTGGATCAAAGAATGTGAAGTGGAGGAATCAGAACTTCTGCTGAATGAATCATGGAATAGAGGAAGTACGAAAGTGTAACTGTAGTACTCTCCGATAACTAAAGTCATGCTGCTGTAACTGCCGAGGAAGTCAATAAAAAGTGTATAGTCTTCACCTTCTACAACCCGATGGTACAATTCTAATCATGTGAATGGATGTGTTGATGTCGAGCATGAAGAGAAATCATTGGATTATCGACCATTGATGAATGTCGTTAAACAATGTGAGGAAAAATCACCATTGATGTCAATGAGTTCCAAGGTACCTGAGTACATCTTGCAAAGTGTGAATGAGTGAGTTGATGTCGAGCCACTTGCAATATCTGACGATCAAGGGACATTGATGTATTCCCATGATTGTTAGCGAGAGAACTTGCCATTAAGGCATGCAAGCCTCTAGGTACTCAAAATGGACTCTAGTCTATATCCCAGATAAGGTGTTTAGGTCAATGGGGAAATAATTGTTGAAAGGTGGGCCTTAAGGAATCCCACATCAGTCAACATGAGTTCTGATAGAAAGAGTGGTAGGACTATAAATGAAAATATATCAATAGTAATAGTGTGTATGGAAAGGAAATGTTGTCATGGAAAGGGAGCTGGATAGTTTTACTGACAAGGAAAACTGAACTGAAAAAACTAAAGAGATGTATGCGACTCAGAAATATAGGTGTGTGCGAATTCATGAAGGATAATTTAATGGAAGATGGTCTTCATCACAAGGATGAACAATCTACTTTGAAGGAGAACTGGAGGAAGACATTCATGATGCAAATGGGTTTATGAAAAGGTTTGTGTGTAACTGCAAATGCCATGATGTGTAAGACGAGAATAAAATCCTTCAAGAAGTCAAGAAAGCATGTCCTTTTTTCAAAAGTTTTTGTGATTTTTTGAAAATCATTTCAGTAGCAAGAGGTGATCGGTTGCACACCTGAAAAAAAAACTTAGTACAAATCCTGCATGAAAACTTGTGAGATGTTAAAAAATATAACATGCAAAAAGAAGTATAAATGTGACAAAGTAAAAATGTGTTTCAATACCTCTTGTCATGGTCTTTGCGAGTGTGTTTGTTTCATCGTTGATTTCTTGCTTAGCGTAAAATTGAAAAAACATGTTTCCATTTGTTTTCAGGAATTTATAAAAATATCCATTGGCAATGTTATTTGTTTTTGTTGTTTTAATGTTTATATATATTTTTAATTGTGTCTTGACATATATATATATATATATATATATAATAAAACAAAAGGAATAAAAAAAAACTTTTATAATAAACAAACAATATATGTTTTTTTGTTATTATAAAAAAGGAAATTGTTTATAATAAAACAATTTTTTTTGTTTTGTTATTATAATTGTTTTACAATAAAACAAAAGAATAATAATAATAAAAACAAATAAAACAAAAAGAATAAAACAAAACAAACAAGTTAACTTTCATATACCTATAGTGCAAGCCACGATGAATGCTCCAGAAGTTTGTGTCACCTAAACAATGTAAGTCTGGGTTTTGTTGTCCATTTTCCAAAGTTATTTTCACGAGTAAGCATTGACTGATTGCCAACATGCCAAAAAAATAGCTGCCACACCAAACTTCACATGCAGAGATTATATGTGAAATCCTCTGAGTTCAGCTGCAACAAAAAGAAATCCAAGTAGCATCACAACTATACCAGAATATTGAAAATATACATGGATCTGAAACCAACCATCGTGTTTCAAATATCTTGCTTCCAATACTCCTCGTCTAGGGCCATGAACAAATTTCCTTTCACTTCTGATTGTGGGATGCATGCTTCTTCCAATTGCATATATTCCCCATTTTTCATAGTTGTTATTGGCTATGTGCATGTACCCATATTGACACCTTGACCTCCTTTGCGTGAGGCCTGGTCCAAAGTGGTTGTATACAATGTTACCTGCATAGTCGAATAATGTCTGATAGTTCCTATATTGAGCTTATGCTTCCTCCATCGTGGTGTAACGAAAATCATCTCCTAAAGGCACAAGAAGGGTATTTGTTTTTTACAAGATGGACTTATTTATTGTACTGATCCAAGAGCTTCAAGGCTCTTTATTTCACATTCACGGAAGTAGTCTCAACTGGATTGTATCCCCATGGGCAAGCTCCATAGCCAAAACCAGGCATCCTACCAAAGTCAATATGACAGCATATAGCAGGCTCTGGTCCACATGTATGTGGCTGGTCATAAGAATAGAAGGGCATCATATGGAAAAAAATATCTGTTAGAAAAAACAGGACCGTGGAGCAATAAAATGAAACAAATGCAGAAACAAAAACACAGAAGACACACAATACAAGAGAGACACAGATTTACGTGGTTCACCCAGTGTGGGCTACGTCCACCAGAGAAATTGCCAGGTCCTTCCTTTATTATTATCCATCAAATGAAGGGATACAACCTATAGCAAAACCCGTTGTAACTTCCTCTTCTTTCTCTCACAGTCTCCTCTCTCACAATACAATATTCACCCTCGTACATAGCTGCAATACATTTCCCTCATAAAAGAGGGTTGCCTTCTAGGGAAAAAAACCCTAACATAATCTCTACCGTTAGATCTGCGACCTTATAATGAACAGTCCAGATTTACAATGAAATTACAATATACTTTTATAAGGCAATATATTGTAGAGGGGATATCCCGCTTGCCCCCAGACCCCCCAGCTGGGGGGATATCCCCCCCGGACCCTGTAGAGGGGGTACCCCCCCTCTGCACTCCCCCACGTGGAAGAGTGTACATACTTCTGGGGTGTAAATACTTCATGGGGTATAAACACGGCTGAAAGCAAGGACCTCTGCATCAGGAAGATAATCAGGCTCCACAACCAACAATATCATGATTTTCGTCTTTGTCCCAACTTTTCCACCACATAAACTCCATCCACCCTCCTTGCAACCTCAGATGATTCAAGTTTCAAGTTCATTTCCATCTCATGATGCAAAAGTCTATCCCTTTCAGCCTGCAAGGTTTCAACTTCAGACTGATAACGATCCACTTTCGCTTTCAGGCGTTTGAAGTTGGTCATTCAGTAAAAGGTAGGGTCTAGATGACAGATGACATACCGCTTAGAGTTTCTTGAACTTGAACTTTATGGCACAAATTTAGACAAAGGCAAATACGAAATCAAATCTAGGGCAAGACCTCTATTCTCGGTCATTAATGTCAGCCAAAGCCATCATTTGAGTTGTCAATAAATGGTCTTCAGCTTCCTGAAGTGCCTTAGAATATGCTTCATCACTTTCAAATAAAGATGCATCGACCTCTTCATGGTCACCATCAACCAATGCTTCTCTTTCAAAGTCATCGACATTAGCATCAACCTCATCTTCATTCTCACCACTATCATCTATATAATATTCGTGATCATAATCGCCACTTCCAGAAGTCTCATAGTCACTAGATTATGCATTCCTTCGAAGCAGCATATATGCCATTTCCTATTCTTTCAAATCCCATGCAAGGGCCAAGTATGAATCTTCTCCATATCATCCCACTTGGTCACAATATTGTGCTTGATTGGATATTTGAGAGATAGAATGCCACGCTTTGATTGAGATTCATCACCAACATATGCATCCTTCTGCCCCATACCAACCATGATTCCTGTGTGCCTTGGTCTACCAATAATACTGGGAAAAAATGCACGAGGAGCATCATCCCCCACAAATATTTCCTTAACCATACCAGATCCATTGTCTGTCAACTTGTAAAAAAAGATGAAGACGGATTTTTTAGATGGAGAGGATCTCTTGTAAGTTGTACATGCGCCATTTTAGGTATGGCATGTACTTCGTATTTCTTATAGAGGGATTTCCATTTTCCCAAGAATCCAAACACAACAGTCGTTGCTCCATTCTACCATCCTCGAGGTATCCCAACAAAAATAACATTGGCATATAAGAAAACACAAGAAAATGACATGTTGCACATGGTTAGAACTGTTGCCCTGATATAGCGTGATGGTTTGGAAATATCTCTGAAAAATCTTCATCGATTTCCATCAACAAAACTGCCAGATAATTGCCAGTATCACACAACCAACTATACATATGTGTTGGCTTGGAACTATAGACACAGGTTGTTTGAATAAACTCTCTGGTAGAAAAAAATCTTTATTCAGTTGAACATCCAAGTGGATCCCCTATGGAAGAAATTGCCTTAGATGATGTTCATTCATTGTTGTAGCTCATGATCACAAAAAATAATTAATGACCTCCATCTCTCTCGGATAGTGTTAACGCATAGTTATTAGAGAACTCACATGTAGGCATAGGATTCTGAGATTCCTCTTGAGTGTCATAATTATATGCTTATGGTGTTGCACTTCCGCTCTGCTGCGTTTGTCTTGAAATTTTCTTTGTTTTTAGCAAAAAATGAATACAACAAATGTGCTCATAATGAAGACTAGTAGCAGATCCATCTCTCTAAGTTCTAGTTCCATCCGAAAAAACTCCAGAAAATACCGTGAGTGAGGCATCAATTCCAAGTACAGTAAAAACAGATGCATCCGAGAGAACTTGAAAGGATAAGTTTGTTGCTTAGCTAGTGGAAATGGCATCACCAGTTACATAGTGAGTATAAGATCCTGTAGCAAATCAGGAGTGAAGGAAGCATTTTACCCCATCCATAAAGAATCAAATACTGGGAACAGAGGTATAGGTTATATGGAAAATATTTGGCTTGCTATAAGAGATTTAGAATTTGCAAATTGTTTATTTGTTCGATCAATTTTATGCATGGTTTCTGTGCATTCATGACATTTTTGTTTTCTTGCAGGGTTATTTATTACAAGATAAGGGGTGAGAGCAAGAACATGGTGTGTAAACCAACAAAAAAATAAACTAGGATGAAGTTTTAAAAATGAGATTGGATCTTGGGAGGGCTGTTGTGTGAGAGTTATATGTCACCTGCCTCTTATCTTGCATAAATTCCAGACCTTTTTATTCATTTTTTTAATCTACTTACTATTTTTTATTTGTAGATAGAAGCATGCACAACCATTTCTTCTATTATAAAAAATAAAAAATTATCTTGCAGGCTTTAAAAATTTATGAGCAAATGGAAGACGAGAAAAAAGAAAAAATAGATTAGGCAAAAATTTTCATTTTGTCAATTAATTGATATTCTTGAGATCAATCAATCAGTCATCCTACTTTCTAATCCTCGTGATCACATGAAGCGTGGAGGAGAGCATACTTATTCTAGCGAAAATAAAAAACTTGAAAAATAAAACCCTACCTACACTATGCTAATTAAAAATGAGAGATTAGTTACGTATAATCAAACAACCAATGTAGCCATCCATGCAACAGTAATAAAAATATGTTATCTATTAATTTCTCAATTGACAGTCGGGAATACGTATGGGCATGCAAAATTATTTGTTGAAGTTCTAAATTAACAAAATAAAGAGGAAAACTAAGTGAAACTAACCTAGTACTTGCTTGAAACTAGCATTCAATCAGTATTTCGTAGGCATAATTTGTCTTACTTAGATCATGTGGCAGCTCCTCACTATCCTCCTCAACCTCTTGCACGCCTAATGGTTCTTCATTAAATATGCAAGTTTCTTTGTATGTTGATTCTTCGTTCGCCTGAGGAGGAGTGAATAAGATTTCGGCTGCTGCCAAGATATCCTCCTCCAAAGAAGAGGAGACCCCGACTTTTGCTAGGATATGAGTAAGTTGTTCCAAGCTTAAATTCATTGTTAAATCATGTTAAAAAAAGGATTCTTACAGAACCCAAATCAAAATGAAAAACTTAAAAAAACACTCTTGCTAAAACATAAAAAAAAATACTCTTCACAATTGCGGAAATTAAAATGTTCTTGATAGTTGGTAGGGACAGTCAGGAATATACACTGAAGTAGCTCTATGAACCTTAGAACCAACACATATAGATCACACTTGAAAAAATTTAAACTAATCTTGCGTAAATTGAAACTATTTTTGCCTAGCTGGTAGGGAGAACATGAGTCTCCTCTCACGAGATTCTATGTCCCCTTACCAACACGTCTAGATCACACTTGTAGAAATTAAACACTTTTGCATAAATTGAAATTTGCAGAAATTGAAATCACTTCTACCTAGTTGGTAGGGAGAACATGAGGAAGTCTCCTCTCACAAGATTCTATGTCCCCTTACCAACAAGTCTAGATCGCACTTGCAGAAATTAAACACTCTTGCATAAATTGAAATTTGCAGAAATTGAAATTACTTCTACCTAGTTGGTAGGGAGAACATGAGGAGTCTCCTCTCACGAGATTCTATGAACCCTTACCAACACGTCTAGATCACACTTGCATGAATTGAAATGGAAAGAAACTAATACCTCAATCCATCGTTCTTTCCCAACAACGATGCCAAAATGTTGGGCTCTAAAGATGTCCTAAAATATAACCTCTATGCATCATCCAAAGGTAGGCACTGGCACAAGCGTTTTACTTGTCGCCTGCGTAGGTTCTTACCTTTCGTTTTCAATACCCATCCTCTAGAGATGAAACCCCTACAAAGGGACAACAATCGTAACAAAAGGAACGACAATTGTTTCATTCAAATGAACAACACTACTAGCAAAAGGAACAACAATTGTGACCAGGGAACTATTAGCCTATGGCTTACCTTTACCAATCACTAAGTGAAAATTGTCACCTATATTTGTATTATTCATTTAGGATATTAGTAATATATCCTCAAGTGATGACTAATGATTAGTTAAGATTGCCTAGCCTAGTCATCATGCATGATTTTAGGATCTAGAGCAAATCTCTCTATGAGGTGGCATCACCCATTGTACTATAAATATGTAACATTGGAGTGAATAAAATAAGAGTGTTGGCTAGTGAGCCTTTTCCGCCATGTTGTTTTTCTTGTCTATATTTTATCAGGAACGATAGTCATTATATTGGGCCGAACTAATGTTGTATCAATATGAGTTGTATTACTTGCCCAACTATTTAATTTATCAATCTGAGGTTCGTAAACTTATGAAGCACATGCAAATTATATGAAAGATTGAAACGGGACTAATCTAATCTAATGTTTAAGATACAATTGAATTTGAATCATTAATCTAACACACAACAAAAATTGAATCATTAATCTAATGCAGGAAATTGAAACACACGACTTGGAATTGAATTAATCTAGTTGCGTAAATGAAATTAATCTAAGAATGGGAAATTGCAAAAATGGAATTAATCTCAAAATGGAGAACTACATGAAGTAAAAAAAAATACAACATGTGAAGAGTTGAATGACACAACAACCTATGTGAGCTCACACCAATGAAGCAATCTTACATTATAATAATCAAATCAATCTTCATAACAAAATAATGAAACAATGAAAACCAAATCCATGAATCAAAGCTAATAATCTCTTTTTCTTTCGAATCCTAAGGACTACTACTAAATGAATACAAAATAACTCTAATTAATTGAATCCTCGTGAAGAGAGAGCACTCTCTTCTATACATGAGAGCCTTGAAGATAAGATAACCATCTCATTATTACAGATCCCATCTCATTATTACAGATCCACTTTTCTCTCAACCTATTTACCACTATTACAAAATATAATCCCTTCAAATCCTCACATATATCTCTCATATATCTTGGATACGATATTCCAACCAAATATCCATGATCTTCTTCTTGGAATGGGCTTGAATTATCTCCTCAAATATTGAAATGGTGGAGGAAGTATTCGAGAAGTCCTTTTGAATTAATCCTTCACATATTCCTACACATTACAAAGCTCACACATTTTTGAGATATATATGAAAACACTTCGATTTTCTAACATTTAATCATAAATTCCCTTTTAATACTAAAATGAATAAAGTGGAAAATAATGTGAAACCCAAATGTATTTATGGAAATGATGTCATGAAAGGTTAATGGGGTGATGAAATGTGAATTATAATGAAGGGAAAGGTGGATGAAAATAGGACATTTATGAGCCCCAACAAGTACTCCCAAAGTATTCAACGTACTCATAGACAAGTGGTATACTCCATCACAACTTGGGAAGGGGTGTTGTAAAGGAATGGTGTGGCCCTAGACCCAAGGTCTTCATCCCAAACCTCGATGGTATGAATCTACAAAATGCGAATAAATGAGTTGATTTTGACCATGTTAGAAACTGTATGATTACCAGTCATTGATGCATATTGTTAACAGATGGGATGGGATCCACCAATGATGAAGATGGACCCCAAGGTACCTAGTACAATACAACAAGTGTGAATAGAGGATATGATGTCAAAGACTCATAGAATCAATCGATCAATATTCAATTATGTGAACCCTATATCAATCATGAGGAGCCCTTCCACTCAGGTATGTAGGCTCCAAGGCACTCCCTAGTTTATAGATCCCTATCCTAGATAACGTGCTAAAGTCGATAGGAAGATATCCTTCAAAGGATGGCATTGATCTATCCCCCATCAATCTACATGAAACGTACACCAAGAGATGATATGAAGAGAGAGTATCACTAAGTAAAACTTATGTGGGAATGGATGACTCTGAAAGTCAACAAAACAACAGATGGCTGACTTAGGCTTAAACTTCCCTTGAACATATAGCACAACACAATGGTTACTTGGCAGCAAAACACAAGAGCTATGTAAATATAGTGCAAATATGCAAGAGGCATTGAAGCACTCTCCATGATGACTCGAAGAGTAACTAGTTGAAGGAGAATATATGACTCATATTACTGGGATGGCTCCTAGGAAATCTAAAACCCAATTGTATGATGAGGACTCAAAAAGGTGCCATGTTCAAGGATGATTCGAATGACACTACCATTTTGAGGATAAACCAATGGTGAAAAACATAAAACTCATTTTTTTTATATTTATGTATTTTTTTCCTCCTTCATGGTGTAATGAGAACGAAAGAGAAATAAAAGTATGCTCAAATGTGTCTTTTTTGTTTATTTTTAACAATCCTAAAAAAGAGTTAAAAGGATACTCATGATGTGTCTTTTTCGTGTCCTTTAATGAGTCCAAAAAAGAGATAAAGGGTACTTGTCGGGAGAGAACAAGTGGATTAACAACATGCTCCTATGTTTCAATCCCATGGAAACAACCTAAGAAAAATTAATGCAAATGGTATTGGAAAGTGAGATCCACTCTTAGCAACTGTTCTCTCCATGGGTAGATGGATGCCAAATGGATGCCAAATAATGAAATAAGTGGATGGTCAAATTCTACTTCAATAATGGTAAGCAGGATATGGGAAAATAACAGTGTAACAACAAGATCATGATGCAAGCAAAAAATTCATAAGAGACCATTAAGTAACAAGAAAATTGTTCAGTAACCCCCATGGGATATGGCCATCAAGTGTAGTGGATTTTTCCATCCTAATAAAAATTTGTCATCATCTGGTCAAGGTGAATAGACTAGATTCGAAGGTCAATTAAAGTGAACATGGAATTAAAATAATAGTGAGATCAAATAAAATAAAAACCCACTTATGTGGTCTCATGGTGAAAGAATAATTTTTTATTACCCAAAAAATTTATAAAAGGAAACTCACCTTGGTAAAAACTCATTGTTCACTTGTCAAGAGAGCAGTGTAGAGAGCTTGAGGAGAAATCCCTATTCCAAGAGTAAGTGTGGATATAATTGTGGATATTTTCCTCATGCATTCAACCAAGTAACATATCTAGAGTCTCCATGGTTCAAGGCTTCGAAAATAAATTTCAAAAAGACTGTTTCTCATTCTATATGTAATGGATTTGTAGAAGGATTATTGAAATATTTTGGACCTTTATTATAACTTCAAAAAGACCCAATAAGGATCTAATATTTGGGAGAATGAACTCCCTATAATCTCCATTAGAAAGACTCAAAATAAAAAAAATGCGTTCATGTCATGATGCTCCTTTAAATTCTTCATCAAGCCCATCAATGTCTTTACAAGACTCAATGAAAGACAAAAATACCCCAAAAAGGAGGCGATTTCATAAAACCCCTTTAAATCTACCAGAAGTAGATTTTCAAATGCCCATTATTTCTATTCAAGTTTAATATACATTCTTTGGGAATGATTTGGAAGATGTAGAGAAACACTTGTTTAATTTTAAAATTACATGTCATGATTTCAACCTCACCGAAGACAATGTTGTGTGTAGATTAATTTTACAAACCCTACGATGGAATGCTCTTTAATGGTATTTTTCATTGATACCTAACTCCATTACAGTTGGGATGTGTTAGAAGATTCATTTGCATAAATGTCCATTCCAAACATGCATTCATATGTTTTTGTTGATGCTTTAAATGTTGCTTCCCACCCACCCTCTCCCATATGGAAGCAAGATAATGAATTGACCAATTTTGAAGAAGAATATAATCAAAGATTGGATGAAATTTCTAATTCAAGTCATTTTGTTGAAGATGAAGATGAAAATTCCAATTACAAGAAGAAAATTCCATCCTCCTATATACTTCATATGAAGATATTTCAATAAGAAAATCTGATAATGAAATTGGCAAGCCTCCACCAAATACACAAGAATATTTCATCCTTATAATAGATGATGAAAATCCTCAATATCCTTGGAATAGAGAACAATTGGTGGAAGAAATGAATCTTGAGAAGAATGATGAGAAATATTTCCTTTACAAAAAGGAAGGGTCTTTTCAACATATTTTTGATGAATAAAAAACCTTGGAAGTGGTTGGAAATAAGAATAAAGATGAATGTATTCAAAGATTGGAAACTCCTCATTCAATCAAAGGCAATATTATTGAGTAGACACTAATTGAATTCATCGAATTATAGTTTCAAAGCATTGTTGGTGAAGCAGTGCAGTCAGATCCTCAGTATACCTGGTCCAATTTTTCTCCAGTACACATTGAAAGTACCCCTAACTCATTGGTACAAGTCTCAACAAGTTTTAAAGTTTTGGAGTTCATTTGAAAGATCAATTTAATGCTTGAATGGCTCCATTGGAAATATCACTAAACTCAAGGTGCCCCTTTCTTTCAAGTAAGTTAGGGTAGGTAGAACGTGTATGTACATATTTTGTTCCTTCAGATTCAATTTTTCACAATAAGACAATATTTATATTGATGTTTGAAGATAACTCCATGAAAGAAGAATAATTACAAAATATATTTTGAATATGACTCCATAGCCCATTGAAAAAGGTAGTTGGTCTTGATATTTTGATGTTCTCAAAAACCCACAAGGAGTGACTATCCCACAGTTGGAGCCTATTGTTGACCAAAATTTGGTCACCTATATGTTCCTTCTCTTCAATTAATAAAAAAATCAATATCGAAAGAAGACAATTTTTGAACTCTTATAAGTTCATGGTGTAGACCTAAGTCCCAACTTGACTGTGCATTTCACGAAATCAAAATATGAGTCTCTACGACCAAGATATGCAGAAGTCCAATGAAAATATTACAAGAATAAATATGAAGAATTTTTCTAATTGGCATGTTCTCCTCTCCTCTCCTCTTCCTTCACCTCTCTTATTTCTCCTTTCATTCTATACTTAGTCATGTTTCCCATTGCCTCATCACTCCCATTTTTCCCTTACTATTTTCCACATTTAGCCATTTTTTCCCCTTTTTATCCTTCCATACTTATGTATTTCCACGTTCACATTCATTTTCCCATCTCTTTTTATTTTCCTTTCCATTTTCCATTTACTTTCTCTTTTTCCTTTCCAAATTTCATGTAATTCTTTTTATTTCCCGTATAATTCTTTTTATATTCCACATTTTCCATATTTATTTTTATTTTTCATGTAATCCATTAGACATCTTCCAACGCTTAGTTAATTTCATGAGTTACATCGGATTCAGACTCGAGGACTCATATTATTCGTAGTTGAGGATACTTCAAGAATAAAATTTTAGGGAAAATTAGAGAAGGAAAGACCATAACTAGTCAAATAGTTAGAAGAGATAGCTTTAAAAGAGAAGAAAGAAATCATCAAGGAAGAATCAAAATTTTCATAGGGGAAGGGAAGAATATCAGAGGAAGAAAAATTTGCAGCCATGAATAAACATTCAAGATTTTGATCAAATAAAACATATCTCATCTTCTCCACTCTTTCTATTTGTCTTCACCATTTATCATAGCTTTATGCTTGAGTCTCTGAATTTGGCACAAGGATGAGTTCTTGAGTGTTCTTCTTGTATTCTTACAAAATTGTTTTCTTGTATGATCATGGAGTATTTACAACCATATCCATGACTATCAAAGATTTTGTAATGAAGAATAATTATCATGAATAAAACTCCACAAAGAATTGATTTGGGGTTGATTTCGACTGTATCTTGTAACTTTGAGTTTTAAGTATGAGGTATATGAGATTGACCTATATAATTCTCTTTTGATCTTGATAGTAGTAATATTTTAAAATTATTTGAGATGATCAAATTATTCTCTACCATTTTTTGTGAAGAATACATGGATGTATTTATATATAATTAAGAAGATTGTGTATGTGATGTTGATCACAAAAAAATTCTAATGTTGAATCCCTCCTTCAATCTTTTCAAATGTATAAATACTTCTTGTTGCATAAAAAGATCAGATTAGGTTATGGAAGAACCATATCATTTCATAATTTCAAGCAATAAATATCTATGGTTTGTTGTCTTAGAATTCTCCTAATCCAAGATATCATTGATATATGTTTTATCCCAAGAGGAGTACCAGCTCTTTAAAACTGTAACAGGATTCATATCCTCGTGAGGTTTCCATTTCGATGATGACATATTGAAGCCTCAAAACCACCCATCTCCAATATTTGTATTTAATGATCAATTATATGGGTATTTATACTCATGATTATTATGTTCTTGACTTATCTTTGTTGTAATACATTATTAAGAATAGGGGGAGATACTTTGATGAGATGATTAATTAGTTGCATTGGTTGTATGACTTCACCTGAAATCACCCATCACCTAAGCTTCAGGGCCCCAGGGCCCCAGATAAGTAGGTAGGTCATATTTTTTTCATTTCATTTTCATCTTGATTACTCATATTAGTTTAGATGCATTTCATTTTTATTTTTTCTCTACTTGCATATTCATTTCATCCTTAGTTTATAATTCTTTTAAAAAATTCTAAATTTTTCTTTTCTAGATTAGTTTTCATTTGAATGGAGGAAGGGTGATAGCACCACCCTAGATGTTGTGATTTTTTATCTTAGTTTTGGTAGGCACAGGTCTACCAAGAGATGTTGTGGTTCTCATGCACTCTATGGTGAGCACAAGTCCCCAAGTAGGATTCAGATGTTATCCTTATTTTGTGTGATAACTGAGGAGATCATGTATCGAGGACCTTAGGTTGCATATATGGAGTGTCGAGAGAATACATGACCAACAATATCCACTTGCATAGATGAATACCCTTCTCACCACGACATAGGTCAGGATTTTCATATAGGATCCACCATATCAATTGACTTTCAAGAGGCATTGATCCTTGCTCCATGAAGTACAAGTCAAGTATTATGGCGAGTGTCATTTCAATATTTGAGGCATTTTGAGTATGTTGTATCTTATACTGCTTTAGATTTCATGAAATATGCTTGGACATTATGCATTTTTCCTCAGTTCACCTTGGTGGTTGACATTATGCCTTTTTCCCTGGTTCAACTTGGTGGTTGGCATTATTCCCTACTAAGTGGTCTTCCTTGGGAATGGGTTTTCTACGAAGAACTCCCTTTACGAGCCATTGTATAATTCACAACCATACTTACCACTTTCCATCACCTAAAACCTGTGTTTTCTGGTCTCTTGGGATTTTAGGGCGTATTTACCCAAGAAGGAGTTGTCCCTCATTCCATGGAAATAAGGGGTTGAAGGCCTAGATGGATTGTTGTTTGATAAATATAAAATCCTATATAGATAGACCTTCTATATCCTTTGCCTAGGTATCCTTCGAGAAAGCAATGAAATGCTTCTTTGTAAGAAAAAGTGGACCTACAAGAATAAATGATAGTGAATGCTTAGGGGGTTAGTTGGAGGATAGGAGGTCTCATCATGAGCCAACCTATCATGATAATGGGTATATAATGGTATGAAATTACCATCATCTGGCCACCAATCTAGGGTAGTGTCTCTCAATTACACAACTGAGAGAAAGGGGGAATCGTCACGAGCCAACGTTCTCATTTCCCCAAGTTATTTTTGACTAACACTGTCATTATCTAGACACCACACCAGGACAATGTCCTTCAACGTGTTCCTTAAAACATGAAAGAAGCAAAGAATTACAAGAGGATGGGCTTGGAAAAACTGCATTACAAATGAAGGTGCCACACACCCTGTACATAGGCACACATGAATGAGATACTACAATCCATTTTATGTCATGAACCCCATGCCCAATGAGTATTAATCCATAACCAATTCATAGACTTCATATGTATTAGAGAATTATCACTTGGTAAACACCCCTTTATCTATGGAAATATCTACCCAATAGGACACCACGTCAACCCTCCCATATTGAAGCTTGGCAAGTTGCATAATGTCTTTGAGCACTTACTTGTTTGACTGGGTAATCTCTGATGTATATGTTTAGGTGGATCATTTATTGATTTGATCTACTCATCATGATATTATGACTTTATATTTTTGGAGGGCATGCTTATTTGTCTTTGCAGGACCTAGTTGATGGACAATTTTGGAAGAACAAGCCTAGCTTGGGCTTCCATGGGGCTTGAATCCCACAGTTTGGATGTCAAGGGATCACATGCTGGATGACAGAGACATACCTTTGGAGGACTAGAAGACATTATGGATGACACGACCTAGCCCTTACATGCCAAACGTCTTTCCTAGAAGAGGCAAAATGTCACTTTTAGAAGCTTGACGTCACCTTGAGGGTTAGGGTTTGGTGGTGAAGGTGTTGCTTGATGACATGTGGCATGCTTTGAAGGAAGGAAGGTTGAATACCCTTAAGATAAGACTTGTATGAATTAAAAGTGTCCTTTGGAGGCCTATCCATGCATATAATACCCCTACAACTTCTTCAAAGTGCCAAAACGTCCCCTAGAGGGGTGATGTCACCTTATGCTAGGGTTTATTTTATGTAAAAGTGAATTTTAAGTGAATTGTTTAATATTATTTTGTTACAAGGGGTGAGATAAGGGTTTTGGACCCCTTATATTATGTTTTACCTTTGCTAGTGTGGAAAACATATGTGAATGGAATTTTGTATAAATAGATATCATAAGATCTCATTTTGAATCATAACTCTCCCATTTTGAGAAGTAGAGGACTGGAATTTTCGCACCCTTGAGGATTTTTACTATTGTGTGCTATGATATGGTGTATTTTTTGTTATGAATTTTATGATGATGATCAAAGGAACTAGTCGTTTGATTGGAGAAATAAAAGTTGCATTGGTAACAATGAAAAGTTGATGTTTTGAATTTAATCCACTTGGAGATTGTTTCTTGGGCCCTAGGCTATCTTGTCTCATTGAGGCGTCCTATTTTATCAAATAACACTTTATTTTGGTACAAAAATAACCTATATCCATTAGGGTTGCACAAATCTAACCCTATCTAACTCCTAAACTAACCCTAACAATTGGCTATAACTTTGTCCTAGCAAACTACTAACCCTAGCACACCTTTTCATCTAGTTTAAATTGATTTTCATTGACTTAATTTTATGTTATAAATATTTATTTTCGACAGCCATAAGGCTGATAAATATCATTGCAATTATCATTTTGTGATAGTTTTGTTGTTGTGCTAAAGTCTTTCTCTATCATTGTTGAGTTGAACTAGTCTTTACTAGATTGCTCATGCTTATTCAATTAGACTTTTAGCACTTATTTTGAATACCTTATTATATTTTATCTATTGATATATATCACTTATTCTTTATGCAATTAGGGACAACAAGTTTAACTTGCTAGTCTACCTAACATATGTTGGATTACTAAGAGGGGGGGTGAATCAGTGATCGAGCAATTATAATCCTTTTTAACCATATAATCCAAGTGTTTATATCAATGTAGCATCATCATCCAATAAATGCAGAGTAAATAAGAAATGAATAAATGAACACTCATACACATACACAATACACCAGTGTTTTACGTGGAAACCTAAAGCCGGAGAAAACCACGTAATGTTTTTTCTTAAATGTCTTGAAGAATTACATTCATTGGAAGCACCAACTTCCTTTGTTTTCCAATTGAAACTGGAAGGAGGCTCCAACCCCCTAGTTTCTCAGGCTACAACCTAAGGAAAGCTCCAACTCCCCAATTCTCTTGCTACAACCAGAAGGAGGCTACAACCCCCTATGTTTTCCGGCTACAACCAGGTGGATACAACCACCTATCCTTTCCCCACCCAACCTTCATGACGTAGAGGTAGAATGATGAAACCATGGTCACACTATCACTATGAGATATACCACTATACAACTGTATCAACCTGTACCACTAACCTATATCCAACCTGTACAACTTCCCTGTAATCAATCTGTACCTGAACTGAACATGTATCAACAAAAAAAAATAGTTATGCAACCTGTAGTGCTTCAACATGTGTATGTATGTGCCCTATCTATTATGCATCCCGCATATGTATGCAACCAAAATTTTATGTAGCCTGCGTATGCTTTCTAAAAAATAGGGTTTCCTTTCTCTTGAAAAATTATGACCCTTTGTAACTTCTTTCACATAGATCTGTAACCTCTCACTATATCCATACTGAATATATACCATGTGCATGCATCCCCATTTCTGATATTCATCCTCTCAATACATCAACCAATACAATCTCTCAACCATATACCACAAAAATCCTTAGCCATATGCCAAGAAATACAAGATGTGCCTCAACAAGAAGTATCAATGATAAATATACCAACAATGTATTTCTGTAGATCTGACTTATACAAAAGATCCCATGCAGCCACTAGTTTCTCTAGGGAGAATTCTCAAATCTCCATAACCATTTCTCATGCATACATCAAAACCAAACTATTCATAGAAATAAGACATACCTTTTAAACCAATGGATAGATCTAATGTATTTGAGCACTGTAGACCTTCCTAGGAGCTTGATATTAGAATCTAGAACCTCTACGTCTTCATCTTCTAAAGTTTTCATTACTTTACCAACATGTACGAACCCTAATACATTGTTAGCTCACATATGTATGCACCCTAATACAATGTCATCTCGCATACTGTACGCACCCTAATACAATTTCATCCCGCGTATGCCTCAGAAAATAGGGTTTTTAGTTTTCACTATAATTCTGAGAATTTTACCGTCAACCCTTCATTCTACCTCAGACTGTCGCAACTTCGGATGTATCAATGAGTACTTGCAATACACCTCACACATTAAAAGATATTCAATGTGTTCAAGTGTGATTAAATGAGAGATCCTTGCCTCTTATTTATACTTTCATGTATCATCCCACTTTCCTTATTTTAGGGAGTTCTCCATTAACTTTATTATTTAATAATTTATTTTGCAAACACTTTGACTTTTTGGGGCTTCTAGATAACTCATGAGGGTCCTCCAACTTCACATGGCCATAACTCTTTAACCACGAGGAGTTATGTGACGTTCCACATACCAACGAAAAAGGCATGAAAAGAACTATACATCTAGGATAGTTTCACTGACCTTCATCTCATTATGCCATAATTAAGCATGGGTTCTCTAACCATAATTCTAGGATAACTCAATCCACAAAGCATCTTCTTGTGAGGGATTTCAACATAAGGGGACCACTTTGGAGTTCATCCATTTGTACTTCTTATCAATTATGGAAAGAAAATAATGAGTCACCTATTATCACTGAAATTTCATCCGCACATGGTTACAATAACTCAGCATCATCAAAGAGTGATGAAGTCATCCATGGACCTTAATTAATACTAAAACATTCAAAAAATGGTCAAAAACTATACAAAGTAGTGAAAAATTGAAGAACGCTATGCATACATTGGGCGCGCACGCACATGCGCGAAACAAGAAGGCAGAAATCGTGCGCATGTGCACGATGCGTGACTGTTATCGCAAAAATCCGCACACCTGCTAAACGATGCATTTATGAGAGTGGTCAGCCTCCCACCCACTTATGGTTCAGCTCCCAAGCTGATTTGACCCTCAAATCTGGATTGGATCCGACTGGTGGACTGGTCAAAGACCTAGGAATGCCCTAATTGGCCTCTTTTCACACTACAAAGCAGTTAAACAATAACCCAAAGGAATGCTATAAAAATCCATGGATGCACCTCATTTTCTCAAGGAATATAAAGTAATGTTATGCTACCTCTATTGTCTTGAGGACTCCATCCTTGTCAAGAGAATATTAGCACCATTGCATTGGACAATCCATCTCACCCATTGAGTGGATTTGTAAAGAGTTCTTTCATCATTTTCCATTTTTCTTTTGTTGTAAGAAGAGCAAGCTAGTGGGGGTCCAAGAACCCTTCCTTGGAGGAAGAAGGGATTCATAGTCCCCTTTCTTCTTGGTGCTTTGTTTAACTAATAGATCAGCCTCAACATTGGTGACATGGGTCTTATGGTCCTTTTTGTTTCTATGTCCCTATGCTCATGAATTTAGTTTTTATTGCATCTCTTAGTTTAATTCTTAATTGTAGTCTTTTATTTTCTTTCCCTAACTCTTTTCCTTGCAACTGTCCTACTCAGCAGACCCAACTGAGCTTGTAAGCACCTCCATTTTGCTCACCAAGGTGACGAAAGAGGCGCAATAGATTGGCAACTCCACTGGGGAAAGGTATCAATTTCCTACCCCATTTGGGTTTTTCTTGCACTTTTTTTAGTTTGTTTAACTTGTAGGTACACTAACCGACTTAAGCTGACCTGCCAACCAACCAATTCCAAGTTGAATTGAGAGAATCCCATTCGGATTTTTCATTCTCGTCCGTGTGTCATATATGCATGGGTTTTTAGGTCCACAGGCGCGCATCATGTGCACATGCACCTGATTCACAGTTTTGTTCTATGCACGTGCGTCTGTTGACTTGTTTCTGTTCGCACGCATGTGCTCTGTGCGCCTCTGTCTCCACTAAGACCTGCGCAGTTGTGCAAAAATTCACATTGTAAAATTGTTGAGATGTGGGGAAGGCCATTTGCCTTCTTAAAAATGATTTCAAGCATGTTTTAAAGCTGCACCACACTTAGTCCCCTCATCATATAAAGGGGTTAGTCAAAAACATATAGGCACTTAGGAGGATAAAATCAATTTCCCTTCTTTGATTTTTTCCACATGGATGGCTTGTTTTGACTCACAAGATAAGTTGGAAATCATTTTTAATCACATTTAACTTGCATGGGACTAGAATTTGAATAAAAATCGCTTAGTATGCTCTTCTCTCACACCTCCAAGCGATCTTGAGAATCAAAAAAAGATTGTGAAACGATTTCATCTCCCTTAAAGAACATTAAAAACCTTTAGGAGAGGAAAACAACCCTTCATGGGACTCCTCTTAGTTTACTTTTTCAAACACATATTAATATTGTAACGGGCCCATACATGCCCACATGCTACAAAGATAGGATAGTGTTTGAATTTATGCTTTCTTAGATCAAAACACTAGGGAAGTTTAAAGGTTTTGTAACGGGCCCATACATGCCCACATGATCAATCTAGGATAGTTTCAAAGATTTTCTTATATTGCATCACAATAGGGAGTTAAAAGGATAGTAACGGACCCACATGTCCACATGCTATCTTCCTACGGACTTTTGAATTACACAAGGTTGTACCAAAGGCACTTAGTTAATTAGGTAATCAAACACTTGTAAGGACCAAGCGAAGTCCATATGCAGCAAGGTGACATCTAATTCACTAAAAATTGGCACACTTTCACTCACACAAAAAAGTCAATTATCACTCACATAGCTTCTTCTTGAAATGTGGAGGTCAAAGTAAGTTTCCTCCAAAGGGATTCCGAAAAAACCCCACCCTTTTCTTGACAAAACTATCCACTCCCATTTTTAAATCAACAAGGTTGGTTTGCATCCCCAACCTCCCAAAACAACTACATATAAAATATTTCTAAAAACTCACTAAGTTTTCCTCCACAGGAGGTGCCAAAAGAAATTTTTTAGTCTAGGTAGGAATTCGGGGATAGGAATCCAAATAACTCCCCGTTATCTGGTTCTCACATTGTCAAAACCATAGAAGTTGTCAAATAGAGAACTGAAAATCCTCCAAGTCAAGTGTTTCTAATACCATAAGGCATGGAGATACCCATGAAGGGTTGAAGGTCGAGGTCTAGTTGTTCTGTGTGTCCCCCCTTGAGGCACCCACCTCTTGGATGGGATCCATCCCGTGACCCATTTCTTAGGCCAAAAATCTAAATGTCGCACTGTGACCGAGGTTCCTAGTGACCAACTTTTGGACATCTACCCGGGTGGAAATTGTGGACTGCAATTGCACCTTGATTGGATTTTGTGTGGCTATTGGGAAATATCACCATCTCTTTCAGGATATGCCCCCTTTACCCCTCATTATAACCAATTATTTCATCCTTCACTAGTTTYTCTTCCAGTGACTTCAAACCCCACTGTTGAGTACTATTGGAAGGTCCAGTGCTATTTGAGAGGAAGGACGTTATGTCTTCTAGGACACGAGAATTTGCTTTCTTTTGATTCCCCACATGGACAAAATCCACTTACCCACATATATGCTTCTTTTTCAAAACATTTTATGTATGATGCACATCTGATTACAGTTTGATTTGGATATATATATTGTGTAAACATTCAATGCAAAGGCTCTTGTTTCTATATTACTCTCACCACTCTTTGCACACATTCACATAGCTAGTCTAACATCATAGGGGAACCACAGAACCCCCATCATTCATGAAGCTTGCTAAACCTCCCTCCTATCTTAGGGGGAGTGTCTGTTCGTGCCCGCTCATTGGCACCTCCTTCACACACTCCTATGAGTGCTACTATTTTAGGATCAACTCTTCTTGGTTCTACATTACTTGGGTCCACTTCCCAAGTTCACCCATTCACTCACTCTCCTTTACATGGAATCGAGGGACCCACTTCCTCTCAAGGAGGAAGTACCAACCCACCTAGCCCCCCTCAAGGGTCAATTTCACAACACACTGAGACCATGGCTAGAGCTAATCCTCCACCCCCACTGTAGATGCCATATTTGGCCTCTCTCAACATACCAGATCTCAGCAAACTCACCAATGATCCTACATTGCATGATCCCACATGGCCTGCAATGCCCACCAAACTACCTTCGGACATACCAAAGTTTGAAGGAAAGGCAGGCTATGACCCTGCCAACCATGTCATGACTTTTCACCTATGGTGCTCCTCCAATAACATTATGGATGATTCCATTAGACTACGATTATTTCAATGCACACTCACATGCCCATCGGACAAATGGTATGTCGAAGAAAAATCAGGGTCCCATGCAACTTCTGAGTCATTGGCCAAAGTATTATTGACCTTCTTCCAATTACCCATCCACCATGACAATGGTCTAGAACTACTTTCTAATTTCAAACAAACCTCAGCCACACATATCGCTGAACACATTCACGAGTGGCGTAGGTGACGTAGTTTGTGCAAAGCATAAACCACCAAGCAACAATGTCTCGACTGGTTTCTTAGATCACTTGTCTCTCTCCTCGATAAGGATGTTGCTTCCACCTTCCCTGAATCTAAAGAGGAAGCCATCAGTAAGGCCCAACAATACGACCTCATCTATGCACAATTAGGGTACTTATATACTGTACCTCCTAATCTTCCAAAACCTCTGCCATTTGGCCAAGACAAACCTGGGATGTCTCACTCAGCAGACGGACTAAGTGGTGCCACCACTCACCATGGTCCACAACCCCAACCACCACCGATGTATGGAACACCTCAATACCCGCCGACATACGGGGGAACTTCTTATTACCCCCCACCCCCTTATCAACAACCATACCCTATTGCTATCCCTCCACCCATTAGTGGACCACCGCCGACACCCCCCATACATCCACCTATTCAAACAAACTCTGGTACTCCCTCTACCTCAACTTATAGTACTAGAGAAAGCACTACACCTTCCTATGTACCGTATGGATCGTTATCACCATAGAATCCATACTTCCCATTTCTCGGTCCCCCACAACCCATAGCTTCCCCACATCCTCATGCGGGGGTGAATTTTGTTCAACCCTCTGTCATTCAGCAATACCAAAATTTTGAACAACTGAATATGGCCAATCAAACCCATCCATCTAAAAATACCAAGAAAAAAGGATGGAACAAAAATAACAACAACCCAGGTCAAGGCAGGAATCAACCCCCACAACACCAATCCACTAGGGGCAACCAGAACCAAGGGAACCAAAACCCTCAAGGGGGAAATAATAATAAATGCCAAGGGAAAAATAAAAATAATGTTAAAACCATTTTCCCTTGTGCCCTTTGTGGGGAGTTCAGCCATTACACTCATCATTGCCCCCAAATCGCTAATTTCAAATGGTTGAAAGACTCTGGTAGTCTTCACCCTTCTCCAGCACCGCCTGCCCCTCAGCAGGCACCACAACAATATGTGCAACAACCCCCTCCCTCCATGCTGCAAAATCCTATTCCACATCAAGGTGTGATAAACACCCAATAGAACACACATCATCCCCCACCTCAGGTGGGACAATACCTCAATCCTAACAATCCAGCAGATCGCACAATTCTTCTCACTAGTGAGGAAGAAATCCTTTTGCAAACACATAATCGTCAGTATCATGCACCCACTGAGTCTCCTTCCATCCCTCTAGAGACAAACCCTACACCGACGGGACCCCAGTTGGTGATTCCTCACCCCACCACCGAGCCACCGCTTTGCATCCCTCGCATCCCATTGCATAGGAATGTCCACAACCCACAGGCTCAGGCAACTCATAACTATACTTTGGTAGATGACTTAGTACAACCCCCGGCTGCCATGTCAGTTTTGGAAGTCCTCCAGACTTGTCCTACTCAGTGGAAATCCTTACTTTTCACCTTGGGGGCAGTCGACCCCGCAGATACCCGACTCATTACCTTTGATCTTGACAGTGGAGAACCTCGTCTTCCTGCCTTGATCGCTTTCCAAATACCAGTGAAAGTACGGAACATCACAGTTCATCGGTGTATCATTGATGAAGGTGCATCTACATGCATTATGTCCAAAATAGTATGGCAGAAACTTGGTTCCCCGGAACTCATACCCTCTGCCATGACATTACGCGCTTATGATGGATGACCATCGTCTCCTGAAGGGCTCTTCCAAAATGTCCCCATCGAACTTAGGGGAAAGACTATTCTCATCGATATCGAAGTTATCGATGCCCCACTCAATTATAATATCCTGTTCGGTCGTAGCTACATGTACGCTATGAAGGCAGTGACCTCTTCCGTCTTTCAGATAATGATGTTCCCTCACAATGGGAAGATCGTTACCATTGACCAAGTCTCACATTATGAGCCTAACCCATCTTCCAACATCGATAACATTCTTCCTCTCATCCACACAAGCCATGACACATATCCACTTGTTGAGATGGGTCCTGGGATTTTTAAAGATTCGTCCTTGTTAGGAACATACCATGGAGCACCACCACTCCTTCATCCTTCCAATCAAGTATGTGTCATATCATCTAACGGAACTCACACAGAGGATACCCTTCCTCCTACAGAGGCTTCTATCATATCTGACATCCCACTCGTCGCAGACACCCCCCCTCCAGAACCTCCTGGACACTTGTTGACCCCACTAGTCCATGATTCCACCTCTCCCCAAAGACATATTCCAGTTTGGGAGACAGTTCCCCAAGCCATCACTCAAATTCCCTTCTTTTACCCTCCACTAGGTATCGAAGCTTTTCAGGTAGCCGCAACGCTCATACTACCTAATATGGTGTTATAAATCCCAGTTTGGTATTTGCACCCACCAGAGATGGTCCCTCAACCATCCCTTCCACCCCAAAAATAAGGAATCCCCATGATGATTCCCATTCTTACTCCAACCACACCCCCCCTCACTAACCCCCCTTCCACAGCTGGGGGCAGAAGAAAGAAGAAGGAGCCCATAGCTCCACTTCCTCCACGCATCCCACCACCTTGCGCACTATGTGAGAAAGAGGGACACCAAACCAACAACTGCTCGTCTCTACCAGAATTACGGAATTTGATCCCACTCAACCAAACTCCTCCAACACTCACCACTACAGCTAGTCCCACCACTACCATCCCCCCTTCTAGTAGTAAAGGATTGCGGACCAAATACGCTTATGCTATATGTTCAGAATATGGCCATTTTACCCACCATTGCCCAACACTGCCACGCTTTTGACAAACATTAGCCGCAGTACGCCATAACTTCCATAGCAACCCTAGTCCTGCTACATCCTCCTCAACAAATATCACTGACATCCGCTATGTCACCACTTCAGGCAATGAACGTATGAGATTCCCTTGCTCTCTCTTTGATTCATCAGCTCATTTTACATACCAATGTCCGATGATCCTTGAATACAGGCAACACCAATTGACCTTGCTTCAACGGCCCGTAGAGACGATAATTGACATTACCTCGTCACTAGAGGATCTTCATGTCATTTCTCCTGAACCCGAGGCCCTCCCAACACCTCCATGGTTCTTATATGACTTATCTGAATATTCACCCCCCAACCCCCCCAACTCTCCCACTCATTCCCCTATGGACATTTTACACCCAACCACCACGGGTACCCCTCAGTACTTCAATATATGGTTTATGTCGAGTGAACCCTCACCATATCCTAACATTGTTCCCCCTGCTTCTTCCTCACCAGGAGGCAACCACAAGACCACTGTCACCGAGATCACTCCTCACGACCCCTTGTATTCTCATCATTTCCAATGTGACGAAGAAATACTCGAAGAGTTAAACCACCCAGACTCTCCCTGGGATGCACTACACCATCACACACTCTTCTCTCCACAGGACGCCTCCATGCCTCCTAACCAAAACCCCATTTACACGGTCGAAACCAAGGATTTTATCCCATCAGGGCCTATTGACTGGTTCAAAAATCCCATTCCTGCCCTCGATGCTTTTGAAGAAGGCAACATGGCCAACATTTCCCCAACCATTAAAATCCACATTTCCATTAAAAATGGCATCGTTTAAGAAATCACCATTGGAGCTGCTTGCACTCCTCAGGAAATCACCACATATAAAGCCCTCTTCTAGGAATATAGGGATATTTTTGCCTGGTCATACACGGAAATTCCTGGCCTTGATCCCTCTATTGTCGAACATCGCATCGGCACCTGACCTGACATTACACCAGTTCGCCAAAAACAATGACCGCTACACCCATCCAAAGCCACGGCTATCAAAGCCGAAATAGACAAATTACGCGCTGCCAGGTTCATTTACCCCATCGCCTATACCTCATGGGTTTCCAACCCTGTACCCATTAAAAAAAAACAGGGCACAATCCATGTTTTCACAGACTTTCATGATCTCAATCAAGCATGTCCCAAAGACAACTTTCCAATGCCTTTCATCGATCAAATTATCGATGACTGCACAGGCCACGAGGCTCCATCCTTTATGGACAGATTCTCTGGTTATAATCAAATTCAAATTCACCCTGCCAATCAGTATAAAACCACATTCACTACCCCGTGGGGTACTTTTGCATATTGTGTCATGCCTTTCAGCTTAAAGAATTCCGATGCAGCTTTCCAGCGGGCCATGACATACATCTTTCACGATCTGGCACATATCATCCTCGCCTACTTGGATGACCTCACAGCTCGATCCAAGAAACGCACCCAACATCTTGATGATTTACGAATCATCTTTCAACGGTGTCATCAGTACAACATCCGCTTGAATCCTCTCAAGTGCGTGTTCTATGTCACTGCAGGGCGCCTCCTCAGCTTTATCGTTTCTCAAAGCGGTATTACCATAGACCCCCTCAAATTCCAAGCAATCACCGAAATTCCACCTCCCCGAAATTTACGCCATCTTCAGAGCCTATAGGGAAAATCTAACTTTCTTCGATGCTTTGTCCCAGACTACACCATACGTGCACATGGTTTCCTTCGCTTACTATGTCACGACATCCCTTTTCATTGGGATGCCCATGCCCAACAGTCATTTGACGATCTTAAAACCGCCCTCTCGAACGCACCTTTAATTAGTGCACCTGAATAGAATCGCGACTATATCTTCTATGTATCAACATCAGCTGTATCAGTAGCCGACGTCCTCGTCCAGCAAGGTGATTACAATCGTGAACATGTCATTTATTACATTAGTAAAAACCTCTCAGGGCCACCCTTGAAGTATAAACACAAAGATAAACTTTCTCTAGCAGTCGTCCTTGCAGTCCAGAAACTACGCCACTACATTCTGCTTCAAACAACAAAGGTCGTCACAGATTCCAACCCTATGCAGTACTTTCTCAGTCGTCGACAAGTTAACAACAAATTTTCTCGATGGATCGTTATCCTTCAAGAGTATGACCTCAAGTTCTCAACACCTAAAAGTAAGAAGGCTCTCGTTCTCGTCGAACTCGTCACGGCCCTCCCCTACGACACCACCAGTACCCCCATCAACATCAACTTTCCTGACGAACATCTCTTTTACATCACCTCGAATGATCCTTGGTACGGCGACCTCCTCGTCTACCTCTGAATTGAAAAGTTCGATAACCACCTTTCATGAGATGACCGTTGTCGTATTCGCCATTAGGCCCCCCGCTACCTCCTCATCAGAGACATCCTATACCAACGAGGAGTCGACACCATTCTTCGTCAATGCCTTACTATTGACGAGGCCGATAGAGTCTTAAACGACTTCCACAACAGCGCATCTGGGGGCCATATTTCGGGCATATCCACTGCTCAAAATATTATCTGAACTGGTTACTTTTGGCCTACCTTGTTTCATGATTGCATTCATTCCGTGAAACGATGTGAGAAATGACAACTCTATGCCAATAAAGCCCGAGCTCCCCCTGCTCTTCTTCATCCTGTCATCACTACCGGTCCTTTTTGTAAATGGGGCATCGACTTCATGACTTGTAATCCCCCCTCCAACAATGGTCACAAATACATTGTTATCGCCGTTGATTACTTCACCAAATGGGCATAAGCTATGCCCACCTTCAACAACACCGCTGACACTGCAGTGCGTTTTTTATTTAACCACATCATATCCCTCTTTGGATTACCCCTCCAACTCATTTCCGATCATGGGAAACACTTCGAGAATGAGATCTTCGTCGAACTCTCATCTCAGTTAGGATTCTCTCATGAGTTTGCCTCACCATATTACCCTCAGTCTAACAGACAGGTCAAAGCAGTTAACAAAGTCCTCAAGACCATGTTACAATGCACGGTTAATAAACATAAAACCAATTGGCATCATATGTTATTTTCCGCACTATGGGCTTACCGAACGGCTGTGAAAACAGCTACTGGTTTCACACCATTTCATTTAGTCCATGGGGTTGAGGCTACTCTTCCCATCGAGTGCGAAATTCCCACCTTACGCACCGCAATTGAGCTATTACCTGACACTACTCCAATGGAGCAGTGCTTGCTGAACTTGGAGTCTCTAGATGAATATCAACTATCTTCCTTATAGAACAACGAGGCAGCTAAAAAATTATCCAAGGCTACCTTTGATCGCCATGTCAACCTTCGCTCATTTTGCGAAGGTGACCTCATCCTGGCTTACGATATCGCTCATGATACCTTTTTCCACGAAAAATTCGAGTCACTCTGGCATGGCCCATACATTATCCAACATTGGATCACCAAAGGCGCATACATCCTAGCCTCCCCTGAAGGCCTCTCTCTCAAAGAACTCGTCAATGGGTTGTATCTCAAGAAATTTTATGCTTAAAACGTAGTCATTCTACTTTAGGTTATTTTCTTTTATAGCGTTTTTAATCTTTTTTCCTCCCTCACGTCTAAACTATCCTTTGTGCTATTGACAGATGCTTCCTCCACCATCCTACCACATCGGTTATGCCGACGGTGCCAGCCGTTGGACACAAAATCTTGCTTCTGTTGCTTGGGCTCTCTACACCCCCTCACATGAAATGCTCCATTCGAGCGGCATATGTTTGGGTTCAGCAACCAACAAACAAGCTGAATACACCACCATCATTGGCCTCCTGGCCGATGCCCAACATCATCGTATTCGTCACCTTAGCATCTTCCTTGACTCTCAACTAGTCGTACTCCAGCTCAACAATGTGTACTGCGTCTGTGATCATTGCCTCTTTCGCAAATGCCTACAGGTTATACTTTTATCTCGATAGTTTGATTCCATTACATTTACACATATTCCAAGACAATTGAATCAAATTACGAATAACCTAGCTAATATTTTGTTAGATTGGCATATATCACATCAAGCTACCTCTACACATACATAAACATATAACACAAACTGTTATCACATATATAGATTAGACATCATCAAAAAAACATGTAAACACCACATAGATCTCAAAAATGTATACTCATGTATATATAAAGGTCCACAATGCCATCCGACTGTTTACATACAAAAAATACAAGTATCTGCAGGCCAATGCAGCACCTCGGTACAAAATGGGCTCACCAGCCTATATACAAAAAATATATATACATCAAGTGCATCAGAGCACCACTCACGGTGCCTCTAGAGCACCACCGCCTGCTCCTCCCTCAGGCGGTGTAATCCCACCACCACCTACCCCAAGAGGTGGTGGTCCCCCCCCTCCCAACCCCTCCTGCCCCGACGACAGTCGTTTGGTTGTCAGCGCAGCAGGCACTGTTGTCCATCATACTATGGCCTGCCATGGTAGTGGCACCCCCACACACTACTCCAGGAAAGACTCATCCTAGATGAGAGATCATATGCCCTTAGGCACATCCTATAACACCACCTCCAGACAATGGCGTATGTCCTCAAAATCCACTCTGATAGCCGCCGGAGGAGCGTGAGATGGCCCAACGCCAGGGTCATCAAACCGACACCTCCTCGTTGCCCTCTCTGGCTTAGCTAGTCGCACCGCGATGTCCTCACACCGACATCTCTCTCCCCATGGCAGTCTCTCCAGTGCCCTATGCAACTCCACCTTGCGCCTACGAGGTGCCACATCTGCACATGAAAACAACAAAACAAATAGTATCAACATCTATATCATATACATAAGGCATGCTATCTCAAAAAACACAAAAACATGCATATCAACATCATCAATCAACATACCTCGGTGGTCAAAAACCTCCCCTGGAGGTAGCACCATCTCCGGGTCACCCCGGAAGTCAACTCCAGCATAGGGGTATAGTAGTATCACCTGCAGCATCTGTCGCCATAACTGCGCTGCCTCTACCATGAAGAAGTGGTCACCCTTTCCACCACCATGGTGAAGCAACACCGTTGACCATCACCACAGTGGCGACTCTCGTGCCCCAGGCACACCCAATAAAATCCTAGGGTGCAACATTGGCACCCTCTCTAGAAACCACGCCACCAGGATAGACCCAAAGGCATCTCCCCTGTATTCAAGGACCAGCAGTGGTCCAACTTCCCTACCATCCTAGCATGCAGCATCAGCCCCCAAGCAAAATGCTCACTAGCCAGTACTCTCTTCATGACCATCAGCTAGCCCCCACTGATCCGCTGGGTCTCCAGTGACCCATATACTCTCACAATCATCGTTTCTATACAACGATGCGCCAGGGCATCTATCGACCCAATGCTCACAATCGTCCCAGACATAAAGTTCTGATCTGAACAGTATCTCCGGCCAATGGTCGCTAAGGCTAGATCCCTCGGTAGCACTAGCTCCGCTGGTAGGGGAACACCCTGAAACGAGAGCCCAGTCAAGAAGTACACGTCCTCCACCACAGTGAAGGGAATCTGCCCTCCTCACAAAAGGAAACAATGCAGCTCCGGACTCCACATCAGGATCAGGAACTGCAAGAGATACTCCTGCACCCGTATCAACGGGCACTCAAAGAACTTTAGCAACCCACAGGCTGCCAAAGTCACACACACACCTGGCTCCTCAATAGCCATGGTGTCTCGAAGCTGGGACCAATCTCACTCTCGCCAACCCACTGGCATCGTGCAAACTATCCACCTGCAGCCATAATAAAGAGTCTTATATCAGCCGACGAGACCATCCACAACATCACAAAAATCAATCTTACACCCATCAACCTCGCCTCTAATGCGTGGTTGTTTCAACCCACAGGAGCGCACACATGCACACCTATTCACTACATAGGCATGCACATATGTGCACTTGTTAGTTGCACAGGTGCGACTGTTAGCTGCACAGGCGCACTCTCAGGCACGCCTGTTACCTGCACAGGCACGCACTGGTGCGCGCCTGTCCATGCCACAGTTGTGCACAAATGCGCAGCTATACAACCAATAGGTGCACACATAGTGCACGCCTTTTACCCCCTCACCAGTGCCCCCATGCGCATCTATCCAATGGGCAGGCGTGCACGTATGCATGCTTACTTCCAGATTGCCCACGCATGTAGGGTCCACATCCACTAAATCCCTCTGTATGGCCCTCCGTACAGCTCCTGCCCAAAAAAATGAAATTCTATTTCTATGCAAGATGATCAGACCACTAACCTAAAGCTCACTAACTGCCAATCAGATGCCTCATCCTCCCAGAATCTCCAAATCTCCTCTGAAAATTGCTCGTCCAGTCACTATCGCAGCAGGTACAAATGAGGTGGCAATGTGGGCCCTACAGCTATATATAGGCCTTTTTGCCAAACTTCCACTCACCATTCCGGGAGCCCACAGTGTCCATTTCTCGATCCGTCTTCAGCCACGGGATCAACATCCCATCATCTACATCACAACAGTCCCTGGGCCTCTTTTCATCCTAAGCCCCTGGGGCGCCATTTTTCATACCCTGGTCAGGTACGCATGCACATATTCACACTTATCAAATACATGCTCATATCTTCGATTCTCTTCAGATATTGTTCACGTTGGGTATTTGGTTTTCATGTGTACAGGTACTTGATCATCATACATCAACACAACCCCTTCAGGTATATACTCAGCACTAGCATGTAGTCTTTCCCTCTGTATCACCCTTACATTTCTAGTCACACCCTCTGACACTTGCCTCTAGGATCCCAATTCTCGGCTCTGCAGTACCCACACCTCTATTTTCATTTTCGGTACTGTTACCCGGTATCATTCTTACCCACATGAGTTGTCCCATTCATAGCACCTTTTGACACTTCTGACACTCATGTTGTTTTTCACAAACCCTTTAGGGATGGGAGTCCCGATAGTCTTACATCATGTCGCGAATCAACCACATACTCCTTCTCCTCATTTTTTCTCTTTCCCACACAGACTCTTCGATTATCTCTTCACGGTTCTATTTTTTTAACTACACCTCCGTAGTATCATGAACCCTACATTTCATCCACAATCAGTTTGTCCATCTGCAAATCTCCCTTCATTTCACCTACCTCATACAGAAACTCACCAATGGGACCCCCACCCTTCATCAGTTTTCCGAGCAAATTATGACTTACACAAGCCACCCATATCACACTGGGTCACCTGTTTCTGTATTTGTACATTTCACCCCAATTATTCATTATTTATTGTACAAACGCCTTTATTTCCAGTCGTTACATTACCTTTTTTTATCATCACCTTTGGCGACCTGCTTCCCTCTTTTTGGCCAACTGCAACCCATGTCACCCTTGGTTGGAGCACTACTTATCATCTACCCTTTCCGGCATCGTCCATATCTTCAGAGTACCCCATAGGTCACTTACCTCTACCCTCTGAATTTGTTCACCTTGTCCCTCCTCTGGCACAACTTATCCCCAGTCTTGTCATCCCCCTGACACTCGACCTCGTTGAATGGTTGCGGCCACTTTTTATCTCACACATACTCCAACCAAAGGCAGTCTTGAGTCTTCCCACATATTGAATTCGTCCATGTACCTCCTCCACTTCCTCACCTCACCTAGTAGATTTCACGAAGCCATTTGCTTCTGGGAGTCGCGTCCCCCTTTTTTTCGACATCAACACAGTTTCCAGAAGGGCGACAGTATCTTGATTCTCATTCTCCACTCAATGAGAGATCTCGGATGGCACGGGGTGAAACACCATTACTCCCTGCTGTCGTTGACCCCCATAACATTCGACGCCAACACTTTTTCATGTTATGATGGGTCTTACTTTGCGACTATTGTAGTTAGTTCTTTCATTTTCCGAAGACCTCTGAACTTGGCGGGGCTATCAATGCCCACATAATCGCTGCTACTTATTACCGCGATCACTACCTACTCTTCAGAGTATGTTCATTTGCAGAATTGTCTTCCTCCTTTATCACGACTGCCTCCAAGGTCATTGCAGTTGTCTACACCAACATGTCAGTCATTTATTTTCAGAGTTACATGACACGAGCATGGGGCATGCCCGCCTCATTTGTATACAGTTTTCTATTTTTCAACACCTCATGGAAGATCGGGTCCTACTGGTTCCTTTTTCCCTCCAACGGATTTCTCTAGATGATCCCACTACTGCTCTCTCTTACAACAACATTCTCACTAGAAGAAACATTGATGGATTTTGGCTATACGTATGTTCCTAACCTCATCCATCAGGGGGCATCTGTTATCACTGAAATTTCGTCCGCACATGGTTACAAGAACTCAGCATTGTCAAACAGTGATGAATTCATCCATGGACCTAAATTAATACTAAAAAATTCAAAGAAGGGTCAAAAACTATACAAAGTAGTGAAAAATTGAAGAGCTTTATGCAGACATTGGGCACACGCGCACATGCGCGAAACAGGAACGCAAAAATCGCGCGCATGTGCACGATGCGTGATTGTTATCGCAAAAAGTCGTGCACTTGCTAAACGACGCATTTATGAGAGTGGTCGGCCTCCCACCCACTTATGGTTTAGCTCCCAAGCTGATTTGACCCTCAAATATGGACTGGATCCAACCGGTGGGCTGGTCAAAGACCTAGGAATGCCCTAATTGGCCTCTTTTCACACTACAAAGCAGTTAAACAATAACCCAAAGGAATGCTATAAAAATCCATGGATGCACCTCATTTTCTCAAGGAATTCAAAGTAATGTTATGTTGCCTCTATTTTCTTGAGGACTCCATCCATGTCAAGAGCATATTGGCACCATTGCATTGGACAATCCATCTCACCCATTGAGTGGATTTGTAAAGAGTTCTTTCATCATTTTCCATTTTTATTTTGTTGTAAGAAGAGCAAGCTAGTGGGGGTCCAAGAGCCCTCCCTTGGAGGAAGAAGGGATTCATAGTCCCCTTTCTTCTTGGTGCTTTGTTTCACTAATAGATCAACCTCAACATTGATGACATGGGTCTTATGGTCCTTTTTGTGTCTATGTCCCTATGCTCATGAATTTAGATTTTATTGCATCTCTTAGTTTAATTCTTAATTGTAGTCTTTTATTTTCTTTCCCTAACTCTTTTCCTTACAGCTGTCCTGCTCAACAGACCAAACTGATTTTGTAAGAACCTCTATTTTTCTCACCAAGGTGACGAAATAGGTGCAACATCATCTTTACATCAAACAAACTTGGGTCCATTACCCAAAACCTTTGTGCTGTCAGAATTTTCTACCAGACTTTCTTCAATGGTTGACATCAATGAAAACCAACCTTAATCCACAATCTCCCCCTTTCGCATTGATGGAAAGACTTTGATGCAATACTGAAATTATTTCATGCAATACTAAAGTCATATCACTCATGCTCCCCCTGGAATCATGCCTCTATCCTTTACATCTCTGTGACCATTTCTCCCCTGGAATCATGCATCTGTCCTCTGCATATCATAAATATCTCCCCCCTTGTCATCAATGGAAAATGTATCTTTCCATCCGGGGTTTCTCCCCCTAATTGAACTGTCATCTTTATGGTTCTTCTTGGTGTACATCTAACACATATAATATAAGCATTCAAAATCATTCATTTTGGAGTAGAAATAACTCTGAGTCTCTAGAGAAGATACTCAAAGGATTCTCATGGAAGTGGTTTTGTAAATATGTTTTCCACTTGTTCATTTGTGCCCACATACTCAACTTTGATGTTATTTTCTGAAACTTGTTCTCGTAGAAAGTGATACTTGATTGGAATGTGCTTCGTCTTGGAGTGCATCACCGAGTTCTTTGAGATACTGATGGCACTTGTATTATCACAATATATTGGAATGGGCTCATCATACTCAACCTGTATATCTATCAGATTTTGTTTCATCCAAAGAACCTATGTACAACATGATGTTTTTTCAATACACTTTTCCTCGTCTATAGATAGAGATGATGAGTTTTTCTTGGTTAGACATGATACTAAACACTAACCCAAGTAGAACATTGCTCCACTGGTGCTTTGTCGGTCATCAATAAAACCTTCCTAATATGCATCTGTGTAGGCAATAAGTGATAGATCCTTTCCTTTTGCATACCACAATCCAAACTCTTTTGTTCCTTTGAGATATTTGAAAATCCTCTTCACTGCTAATACATGTGATTCCTTTGGTGCTTCTTAAAATCATGCCACTTGTCCAACTGCCTACATTACCGTTGGTCCGGATGTTGTCACATATTGTAGGCTACCAATCATTGACCTGTATTACCTATTATCTGTAGACTTTGAATCATCATATTTTCTCAACTTGCAACTGGTTTGCATGCAAGTGATAACTGGTTTGCAATCTTCCATTCCAAACCTCTTTAGCATTTCTCTGATATACTTGGTTTGAAAAATAAAAATTCTTTGGTTTCTTTGACGTATATGAATTCCTAAAAAGAAGGATAGTTCTCCAAGTAATGACATTTCAAATTCATTATGCATATCCTTTGAAAATTTATGGATTAACCTATCATCATCACTACCAAAAATAATATCATCAACATAAACTTCAATTAATACAATACTATCTTAACTTACCTTGATGTAGAGGTTGTTGATTTCACTTCCTTTTCTGAACTTTTCCTGCCGTAGATATTTGCGTGTCGTAGATATTTATCTAGTCTAGAGTACCATGGTCTAGAAGCTTGTTTTATACCATACACGACCTAATTTAATTTACACACATAATCTGCATTCTTTGACAACTGAAATCCTTCTGGTTGTTCAATGTAGACTTATTCTTCAAGTTCCCCATTTAGAAAATATGATTTTATGTCCATATGATATACTTTAATATTTTGGAGCATTCATAAGCTAAAAGAAATCAGATTGATTCCATTCTGGCATCTAGGGAAAATGTCTCTTCAAAGTCTATTCATTCAACCTATGCATATCCTTTACATAGAAATCTATCGGTGTTCCATGTAAATTGTCCATCTTCATTCAATTTATTCCTGTATACCCACTTTGTGCCGATCACATTCTTATCCTTTGGTCTTGGAACCAATTCCCAAGTGTCATTTTTCTCTATTTGATCCAATTCTCTATCCATGGCCTTATTCCAAAATTCATCCTTGTTGGCCTCTTCAAAACAGGTTGGTTTAATCATATATGTGAGTGCTAGGTGTGTTTGTTCTGGTGAATGCATTCTTCTTCTAGTCTCAACTCCTACATCTTTGTTTCTGATAATATGATCTGAAGGATGATTCTTTTGTATTTGTCTGCTAGGTGTCTTTGGAGGCACTTGTTGAACTTGTTCTTTTGCTTTTGCCAGATCCTCTTCATCTTCCCCTTCTTTTTCATCTTCTATTTCATTTTCGTAAAGCTATTCCATTGACTCATTTTCTTCCTCCTTTAATTATTTTCTACTTGTTTCATCAATTGTTACGTTGATGCTTTCCACAACTTTGTTCAATATCTGGTTGTAACACTTGTATGCTTTCCTTGTACTTGAGTAACCAACAAGTACTCATTTTTCCACACGAGAGTCAAACTTTCCCATTCTTCCATCTTCTCTTTTGATGTAGCATTTGCTTCCAAAAACTATGAAGTGCTTCACATTTGCTGGTCTTCCTTTCCATATCTCGTAGGGAGTTTTTTAGTGTTGTTTTTGAGAATTAGTCTGTTTTGAATGTGAACTATTGTATTCACTTCCTATGTCCAAAAAAATCTGTCAATTTGGAGTCCATTAACATTGTTCAAGCCATTTCTGGTACTGTATTTTTCTTTCTTTCAACAACTCCATTCTGTTGAGGTGTCCTAGCAACAAATAATTTCCTTTTTATTCCATGACTGTTGCAGTAGTCCATAAATTCCTTTGAAGTGAAATCTCCTCCATTATAAGACCTCAAGAATTTGATTTTTGAATCCATTTCATTTTCAACCATTTCCTTGTAGATCTTGAAGTTTTCAAAAGCTTCTGACTTATTCTTCAGAAAGAAAACTATAGTCATTCTTGTATAATCATCAACTAATAACATAAAGTATTTCTCACCTTTTAAAACCTTAGTTGTAGTTGTTCCAACAAGATCATTATGCACAATCTCCAGTGGTATTGTCATTGAATATTCCTTTGATTTGAACCTGGTCTTTGTTTGCTTTCCTTGTCGACAATGCTTACATAAAGTGTTGGTTGGTTTCGTGATCTGGGGCATTTCTCTAACTGCTTCTCTTTTTCTTACTTTGACAAGGTTATCAAAATGTATGTGACCCATTCTTCTATGCCATAACTAAATTTCATCTTCCTTTCCTAGGAAACACTTTTCATTTCCAATTTCACTTAACACATATATGTTGCTTGAAGTTCTCGCAGTTGTAGCAATCAATTTTCCTGAACCTTCTTTTCTTATCTCCCCCTTTTGTGAATCAAAAGTAACTTTATGACCTTGGTAACACATTTGACTCACACTTAGAATATTATGTTTCATATCTTCTAATAGTAGAACATTTTCTACCTTTGTATTCTTGTTCCCAATTTTGATCGTGCCTTTTCTAATGATTTTAGGTGAATCATCATTTTTGAAGGAGACTGATCCTTCTAACAGACATAAATCCATACTGAAAAGTATATTTTTTGTGAGAAGTTTTCAAGGTTTTAATGATTCCATAAAATAGCATACAGTACAATCGTACAACAAAAATATGGGTACATATTTTGAGATAGAAATCAGGTTCAATTTTTTAAGGTCTTTGACACAGTTTTTGAGGTGGATTGTTAGCATAGTTTATAAGATAAGTTTAGTGTATTATATGTTGGAATTGTTGTTGTTTTAAACTCATAAGTTTTCCTGTTATCTCAATAATAAGAATCTCTCCTTGGCTATTTTTGCCTTCAGGGTTTCTCCAAGGGATTTCCCAAAAATCTAGTGTCAAATGTGATGATATTTTTTATGTTATTCATTGTTGTTTCTACTGCTATAATTTTCAGTTTTCTTAGTCAATGTATTTCTTATCATAAAGTAAAAAAAAATTATGTTAAGTTTACTGCATTACTGTTGAATTTATTGGAGGTTGAAATTTGAGTTTGATTGAGTGATTTTCTAGTTAAATTTCTAAATGTTATCAAAGCTTTGGATCTGAGGTTCAATGGACAGAGTTTGGCACTTGGATAACAATGATTTGTAGGGTTTTTTCCTTGGAATAATAAGGGAAATAAAGGGATTTGTTAGTTGGAAAAGGATGAATTCTAGTCTCAGATATGATGATATGTTGGAGGGGATCTCCAACTACCTACAGTGGAAGGTGAGGATTGCAGTTGTTCTTAGGGAGAACAAGATGTGGGTGTTTATGAGTACCACAGTAATAGTGCCTTCATTAGATCCCATTTCCCTAGACCTCCATGAGTTGAAGGAATCAAGGTCTCAAAGGATAATCTTGGATGGAGTTAGATACCACCTGATTGCACATTTAAATGAGAAGTAGACAACCAAGGAGATGTGGGATGCACTAACAAAATTGTACGAGAACAAGAATGAGAATAGGAAGATGTCGCTAAGGGACAATCTCCATAGTACTATGATGGTGAAGGGAGAGAGTGTGTCCTCCTATCTCACCCAACTTATATAGGTGAAGGATAAGTTGGCAACTATAGGGGAGATTATTCTAGACTCAGATTTGGTGCACGTTACCCTGAAGGGCTTTGCCAAAGAGTGGGTTGTTTTCGTGAAGTGTGTAGTGGGGACAGAGAAGCTCCCACATTGGAGTAGACTATGGGATGAATTTACTTAGGAGGATATCCAAGAGGGTTCTTGGAGTAGAGATCAGGAGAAGGAAAAGGGTGGTGTATATGAGAAAAATGTTGTTCTTATGGGAAAGAGAAAAGATAGGAAGAAGGACATGAGAAAATGAAATGATTTTCATGTCACAAGGCTGGTCACTATGCTACTCAATGTTCTAACAAGAAGAAGAAGAAGCAATATCCATAGTTATCAACATCAACTAAGGTTCTTGAGTTTGCGGAAAAATTCGAGTGGGAATTTTCTTTGATGATTTTCCTTTCAAGAAGTGGTGTAGAGTTTGAGGAAATTGGAGTGTGATTTGTGGACAATGGTGCATCTTGGAATATGATGGGAATGAGTTCCATGTTCCTTAGTTTCTCAAAGATAGACTTAGACTACTATGTTGGTTTTGGGGATAGCACCAAACTTGCAGTGAGAGGGGTTGGATACATGAGATTTCAGCTAGAGTTAGGAGGTCTTCTGGAGTTTTCCAAGGTGCTATTTGTTCCAGAGCTATCGATATATTTACTCTCGGTGTAAGATTATGAGGTTGATGGATGTGGAGTTCTGTTCTTTCATGGATTAGTGTTTCTATATCCATAGGGAGATACTCTTGACTCAAAAATATTGCTTGGTGACTAGCATGAGAGGTTATACAAGTTGTTGGGACAACTTGTGGTTGGATCCAATGGATTCTTGGATTCATAATATATTTCAGTGTCCGATAGTGAGCAGGTTGATCGAAACAGTGAGTTGATACTTGGAACTCAAGCCTCTTATAGTATTCTCAGAGGAATCATCTAGTATGAGATGATACAATTGGATGCTCAAAGGAGTGAGAAACTCCTGAAAGCCTGCTTTGGATAGACATGTCTCTAGATTAGAGTTCAGTGTAGGTAGTAGCAGTGGCTTCCAGTTTAGAGGGAGTAGAGGCTTCTAGTTCAGAGAGAGAAGCTACAACATCGAATAAGATGATGGGGTTGGAGGTAGATTTTGCTGGAGGTTCCAAAAGTACCTCCCTCACTAAGAGGGAGTGTTATATTTTTTATCTCATAGGTACTTCTACATCGACAATACTCAGCATGTAGAATTGAAGAGTAAATGTCTTTCTTAAGTGAGTATATAAAGTGATTTTATAAATTCATTTTGGGTATTTTAATATTTAATGGGTAAAAGTGACTTTATAAAGTGTGGGTCACTTAAGTGATTTAAGTGAACTCAATGGAATATTAAGTCACAATTGTTGATCTCAAGAGGGAAAGATCTAATCTTGACCGTCTATCTCTTTCGAGATCTAGGGTTAGGGAATTTACTTATTACTGAGTAAATAAAGGAAACATTTGAGGGAGATGGGGCACAATTTTCAACGAGAGGTTGGGAGGAATGTGAAGAGGTGCGATTTCCAAGAGAGATTGAGCTCAGAGGAAAATAGGAGAAGAAAGGAGGATTGGTGTGCATCCCAAGGAGAGGATTAACATGCATCCCAAGGAGAATACTCAAAATTTAATATAGGTCCATAAAACATTAGAGGGTCGTACAATACATATTTGTTGGTCCATACAACTAGTTTTCAGCACTGAAATCAAGGAAACCATACATCAGAAGTTTGGAAAGATTTTCAAGGCTTATAGCAGACCAAAATCCGTATATAAATTTGCAACTATTGTGCATAGTTTTTGATGTTTTACTACTGCCATAAAAGACCATACAATATAGTCGTACAACAGAAATTTGGGCATAGATTTTGAGACAGAAATCAGGTTTAGCTTCTGATGGTATTTGACAGAGTTGCTTAGGTGGATTGTTAGCATAGTTTATGAGATAAGTGTTGTTTATTTAATGCTGAAAATGTTGCTATTTTAAAATCAAAATTTATCCTACTAGCTCAATAAGAAGAATCTCTCCTTGGTTGGTTTTCCCTTCAGGGTTTTCCAAGGGGCATTGCCTAGAAATCTAGTGTCAAATATGATGATATTTTGTCTATTTCTCATTGTTATTTATGCTACTATAATTTTCAATTTTCTTATCAATTTATTTATTCTCATAAAGTATAGTAGAATGTTGTTAAGTTTGTCGCATTACTGTTTAAGTTATTGGAGGTTGAAATATGTTTTTGACTAAGTGATTGTCTACTTAAATTTCTACAGTTATGTTATTCTTCATCTATCTCTATTATTTTAGAGTGGAAAAATTTGGAGGAATAAGATTGAAGGGCCATTTTAGTGGCAGGTCCTAGTTTGGAAAATTGGGATCTAGAACTTTCTAGGGCCATTTTGAGGCATAAAATGATATTTTTGGGGATTAAAACTTTCCCTACATAGCTTAGACCCTGTGACACTATTCTACACATCGAGAAATTTCCAATAGTGAAAAAAACACGTTAATCATAGCTCGTATGAAAAAGTTATGCCTCTCGTAAGTTGACCTACCATGTTGACCACCATGGTACAAGAGGATGTCACGTCATCCCCCATTACTCACGAATATGGGGCTGGCCACATATGTGATTTCAAGAAGATTCTAGAAGGTTCAAAACCCTATCAAAGTTGGTGGTTGAGGAAGTCAAAATCCTACCCCTAGATTGCTATTGGACTATGTTAAGTACCGAGTCACTAAGAGGAGAAGGGGTTCCATTCTATGTTATTGTATTTTTTTCCATAATAGACAAGAACAAATGGGAGTGGGAAATTAGAGAGCATAACATAGGCGGGTTATAGTTTTGTAATATCCTAACAAGCGACATGTCTCATATAACTCCATAGAGAGTTCCTTCTCCTTTGTACTTGCATTATTTCAATATCAAAAAAATAAAGTAGAGAAACCTCACCTTCTACCTGAGTTTTCTCTCGTAAGGGTTTCCTAGAGAAAATATGTATTTTTATTTTGTGGATGGTGTGTGATTATATTTTATTGTTCTCTATCTTTATGCATTTTATCTATTTCATGCGTAAAAAGAAAATCCATAACTAGATATTTTGGAATCTAAAAGAATTTAACCTTCGTAGTGTAGATTTCAGTTTTACTTATCAGATCTATTGTGACGAATTGTTCCTGTGGAATATCCATGGAAGTGTACAGATCATATGACATATATAAAAATTAAAATGAATTAAAAATATAAAACACTTTTTTTTCTTTGAAAAATAATATATGGAATCTACATATAGAGATTTATAAGTGTGTATTGTTTCCTCTGTGATGAATATGTGGGCCATATTTTAAAACCTCATCAAAAACAAATATTATAATAGGAAGTGGGAAAACCTAGCATGTGTTTGTTTATATATTATGAACCACCATGTTCTCACTTTGAAGTGAAAACCAAAGCATCCATCTCATCCAACACTGTAGAAGAAAAAAGACAATCTCATCTAGTTTTTTATTATTATTTCACAAGAATGTGCCCGCATATTATAAAAGCATGTGTGTGTTTTAAAAGTGATTGCACCTTTTAAGAGTACACATGTTTTAAATTTGCATGTGGATTTTTTGTGTAGAATAATAACCATATCAAACTCCCTCACCTTAGCATGTTTCAAAAGAAAAATATCACCACTAAAACCTTGTTTTTGTTGGAGATATGGCTATAGCAGAGATGACGCAGATGGTTAAGGTTGTCATTGATGGCAATCGATTGTTTTTAGAGCACGCACAAGAGATGCTGGGCACAAGAGAACATAGAAGCTGAAACACAGTGCTGAAACAGAGCTGGAACACAGAAGCTAACGCAGATGGTTAAGGTTGTCATTGATAGCTAATGCAGATGGTTAAGGTTGTCATTGATGGCAATCGGTTGGTTATGGAGCACGCACAAGTGCTGGAACACAGATGCTGGAACATAGAAGCTGAAACACAATCGCAGATGCTGGCACACAGTTGCTGAAACACAGACACAAATGCTGCAACACAGGAGATGACGAAGACGGTCAAGGATT